>JACEFZ010001463.1:0-15000 GCA_014155875.1 Cepaea nemoralis
GTTTAGAGTGTGAAGTCTTTGCCTGGTTCCTATTAACATAGATTTTGTTTTAGAAATGTTAATTTGCATGCAGTTTGCGTGACTCCAGTTAACTACACTATTTATTTCCTGTTGCAAGGATAATTCTAGCACATTAAAATCAGTAGCGTTTGTATATACTGTCAGTCGTCTGCAAATAGATCGCAGGACGACGACAGATATAAGCGAAAATCATTTATATAAATAGCAAATAACAGAGGGCCAAGTATAGACCCACGAGGTACTCCAATATTAATGTTAATGGCTTGAGATAAAGATTTATTGTGTGATACTACTTGTTTTCCGTCTAATAAAATGATTTTTTTAAAATTAATGTCACTACATTAAAGCTTACTTTCATTGTTTCTAGTTTTTTTTCGTAATAATTAGAATAGTATGATCTATCATATCGAATGCTTTTCTAAAGTCTATAAACACCACTCCACATAGAGTATTGTTGTTAATATTTTGATGCCAGTTTTATATCATGTTTGTTAGGGCCGTATGACAAGAATATTTTGGCCAAAATCCTGACTGACTGTCAACTATTAGTTTGTGGCGAACTAAGTGCTCTAGTGTTGTTTTGTGGATGTGCTTTTCTAGCGGTTTGGATGGTGAGAATATTATGGAAATTGGCCTATAATTACTCATGAGACGTTCGTATAATGAACCAGATTTTAAATGAGGATACACCTTAGCGATTTTAAAGGCTGATGGGAAGTGACCTTTGGTGAGACATTGATTATATATAAAAGTTAGTGTCTCGCAGATCGCCGGTGTAGCATAGCGAAGGATCCGATTACTGATTCCATTTAGTCCTGATGAGTTATTGTTTTTAGGTTACTGAGATGAGTAAATACTTCAGTGGTCGTCATTAGCGTATGTTGGAGGGGATGTCTCCATAGCATTTGTTCTCACAGAATGATGATAATAAAGATATCTCATGAGGCGCATCTGGTATACATGTATGGATGGTATGGATACATGTATAGGTGTATGGACGGATACATGTATAGGTGTACGGATGGATACATGTATGGATGGATACATGCATAGGTGTATGGATGAAAGGGTATAAGATGGATGCACGAATATATAAGGTTAATAAAACACAAACACAAACACATTTCCATTGTCATTTCAGATCGCTGAGTGGCAACAGGGCCAGCAGAACGAAATCCCTCTCTAAATTTCAATTCTGCATTGCATTCCTTCACCACTTCCTCCCCAACGATTACTTCCTACACCATCCTTTACATCGGTTATCCCCGCTTGTTCGACATTGTCTCCCCTTGCATCCTGTCGGACTCCCGCAGACATTTTACGTAATCTCCACCCAGTCTCCTGGCCATATGCCCTTTCTAACGCAATTTCCTCCGTTCTGTATATCGATTTCTTATTTGCTGTTGCTCGACTTCAGTCTACTACAGTTTGGGTGTTTGTTGTTTCGAGGGGCAATCAAGAATTCTCGGATTCCCAGGAAAGTTAATAACAGCAAAAGTAGCTGGGGACAAACAAGTCAAACAACCAGCTAAAATGTGTCGAGCTTTTTGGCCATTGGAAATTAAAATCGAATCTGAACCAACACAATAGAGATTCTTACAAGTATTCAAATACCGGAATTCAGCTGGAAACGGCTGTCAACAATGTCAAATTCGTGATATTTATAAAATCTGTAATCGATTCGGCGTAGTTTTTACTTCTTAAATTAGATGTTTTCTTCTGTTTTAGACGATCGATAACTCCAATTTGTGGGCGTTTCTGTCGATGTGTTTTCAATTGTGAACCGTGAAATCTTGCGCGCGTGTGCGTACATTCTCTCTCTCTCTCTCTCTCTCTCTCTCTCTCTCTCTCTCTCTCTCTCTCTCTCTCTCTCTCTCTCTATATATATATATATATATATATATATATATATATATATATATATATATATATATATGGTTCCTGAGACGAATGTTGCGAATTCCTTGGATTGCCAGAGTAACTAACAACGACTGCCTGAAACAGCCCAACGAAACTAGAACAGTATATACAACAATAAGAAAGAGTCAAACATCTTTCTTCGGTCATGTGATGAGCAGAGAGGCATTAGAGAACATCGTGACAAATGGAATGATCGAGGGGAAGAGAGGCAGAGGCAGACCAAGAGAAATAATGCTGGATGGATTGAGGCGGTGGCATGGAGCAATATCAGCAGCAGAGTTGTGCAGATCACCAAATACCGAGACCTGTAAGAGAGTCATGAACGCCTATGCCAGTTGGCAGGGCACTTGATGATGATTTTATATATATATATATCTATATATATATATCTATCTATATATGTTTGTCTCTTTCTTATTGTTCTATACACTGTTCTACTTTCATTAGGCTGTTTCAGGCAGTCGTTGTTAGTTACTCTGGCAATCCAAGGAATTCGCAACAATCGTCTCAGGAACCACATCCCTGTTGCTTCCAATTTCTTCTTAATTTGTTTACATTCCAAGATTCACTGCCATACAGCAAAACTGGTTCTACATAGCATTTAAGCACTCTCTTTCTTACACTCAGTGATAGTGACCTATTGCACAAGATACTCTTCGTTTTCTGAAATGCGGCCTTTGCTTGCCCTATTCTGCTCTTAATCTTTATTGTACATCTTCCATCTGATGCTATAAATGTCCCTAGGTATCTAAAATTATCCACTTGGTTAAGAATTTTTCCTTTTATTTCTATGTCACATTTTGGTGTCACCATTTTCTTTGATATAACCATTGTTACTGTTTTCTTGATATTCAAGGAGAGTCCTTTCCTTGCACTCTCTGTTACTACAGTGTCCAACAATTGTTGTAGGTATGTTGATTTATCTGCTGCCAATACTGTGTCATCTGCATAGCGTATATTATTTATATTATAACCTCCAACTAGTATTCCTGGCATCGCTTTGATCTCTCTCATTATTACTTCGCGACAATGGTGTGGGCTTTCATGAATGTCCTTATATCTCGGTCTATAGTCATGATGTACTGGATGAACTGATGTGATAATGTTCTGGATGAATTGTTCTGGACTTAGCTCACACCAACGTCTTAGCTATCCATCATAATTTACCTCTGCCTCTTCCACCGCGGATCTCTCCAGTTGTCACATTCTCCAACGCCTCTCTTCTCACGGGATGATCAAAGAACATTATTTGTACCCTTGTTATACGAGGGTAAGTTAATAAGTAAGTCACAAATGGCTGTAGAAAAATAACTAAATATGATAACAACTTGAAACCAGTTTATTTTTATAGATACACTGTCCCTTTATTTCTCGACGTAATTTCCACCAACATTGATGCACTTATCCCATCGTTTTATCAGTCCTCCCAAACCGGTTGCATAAAACTTCGTGGTCTGTTTTCATTTACTTGCCATCCCACAGAACTGTGTGGCTTACTTATTGACTCAATTAATTACTTATTGAAAATTATACTTATTGAAAATTACTTATTGAATCAATTAATACACAACAGTAGGTCACTGCCCTGAGAACATAACAAAAGTTAAAAAACAGTCCACAACAGAATATTTTAGCGTGTTTTGACTCTGGTAGACACACCTTGGGATCCCCGACAGCACTGCTGACTTCGTGCAGTGAGCTGAAATTCTTCTAATCTCACATACGTTAGGTACATATATGAACACGTCTAAATAGTGTGAAGTGTGGCGAAGATGGTACATGAATTTAATCAATCAACAATTAATTTAATCAATAAATCGGTCAATCAATCAAGGAGACAATCGATGGCGCAGTCAATCAATCATTCTATCGACAAATCGATTCCATGTCTACACCATACTTGTTTAGAACAAACACACAGAGCACATCAACAAACTGAGCATATCAACAAACGGCACAACAACAAACAGGGCACATCAACAAACAGAGCACATCAACAAACAGAGTACATCAACAAACAGAGCACATCAACAAACAGAGCACATCAACAAACAGAGCACATCAACACACAGAGCACATCAACACACAGAGCACATCAACAAACATACACTGGCAGGATACCTTCACACTCAGAGACGGTCAAGATCGGAAGCTCCCCGGAAGTCGGACTGCAGACTTCCTCTCCCATGGAAACAGTGCAGAATATGGTCGCCTGATACGCTGACCCACACTTGCGCAGAAAACCCGCCGTCCACTCACCGTGCCACCATATTAGCTGCCATCACGTAGCACCTTGGGTGAAATCCTTAGCAAGCGAGGAAGAGATCGGACTAAGGAGAAACTTGCCTGTCTAGAGGAGCAGACGCCGGTCACTGAAGACACTGGAGTCACCAACAGAGCACAAGTAGCAATGGCGGGCCATCGTTACGAAGTTGGAAATCTAGTCCTGGGGCTAAATAACTTGATGATGAATACGAATCTCAGTGACACAGTTGGCGATCCGTTGTAGGTACGCTGCAAATGTCAATGTGTGTGTGCGAGGAGTAAGTTATACTATCCTCACATAAATTGATGTATGTGCCGAAACTGCATACCAGAAACTAGAAGACGCTGTTGCTAACTGCAATGTTAAACACTCTCTAAATATTTACTGCTACTGTTGCTTACTGTACCGGACGATCGTTATGTTTCAATATCAATCTCAGCTTCAAGGCTAAATGTGAAAGTTAACTGTACCACATACCATCTCAGCTGCCAGCCTAAATGTAAAAGTTAACTGTATCAGATACAATCTCAGCTTCCAGAATAAATGTGAACGTTAAATGTACCAGATACAATCTCAGCGCAGACTAAATGTGAACGTTAACTGTATCAGATACAATCTCAGCTTCCAGAATAAATGTGAACGTTAACTGTACCAGATACAATCTCAGCGCAGACTAAATGTGAACGTTAACTGTACCAGATACAATCTCAGCGCACAGACTAAATGTGAAAGTTACTATTGCCTGTTACAATCGTAGCTCACAGACCATACGCGAACGTTACTACAACCAACTACAATATCAGAGCACAGACTGCACATGGATGTTAATGATACCAGCTACAATGTCAGCTTATAGACTAAATATAAACGTTACTGCAACTGGACGCATGCAAAAAGTGGACACTTGCACACCAGTAGTGTTTGCAGCCGCTGAGTTATCAGAATACTGAGTTTACACCTGCTGCGTTTACACCTACTGAGTTTACACCTACTGAGTGTAATGCTACTGAGTTTACACCTACTGAGTGTAATGCTACTGAGTTTACACCTGCTGCGTTTACACCTACTGAGTTTACACCTACTGAGTGTAATGCTACTGAGTTTACACCTACTGTGTTTACAGCTACTGGGTTTACAGTTAATGAATTTACACCTAGTGAATTTACAGCCACTGTGTTTACACCTAATGAGGTTACACCTACTGAGGTTACACCAACTGGTTTACATCTACTGGGTTTACATCTACTGGGTTTACAGCTACTGAGTTTACAGCTAGTGAGTTTACAGCTACTGAGTTTACACCTACAGTGTTTACAGCTAGTGAGTTTACATGTATTGAGTTTACAGCTAGTGAGTTTACATGTATTGAGTTTACAGCTAGTGAGTTTACATGTATTGAGTTTACAGCTAGCGAGTTTACATGTATTGAGTTTACAGCTACTGAGTTTACAGCTACTGTATCCCGCGTAAATTGGAATTCGAACACGTGACCTCCAGGCCGACAGGCGAGCGTCCTAACCACTGCGCAATTCCACGTACACACCCCCCCCCCCACCCCAGTGAGTTTACAACATGCAATTGCCACTCCCGGATCTACACATCTGACAAGTTGTGAAATTAACATGCCCCGCCTTGGGGATTTTCAAACGTTTTCTGGCAAACAAAAACACTCCCACGTAATTACTTCCTAACAATTTCACAACCAATAAATAGACCTCGACAATAACAACAACAACATACATGTATAATCGCCATCATTTAGCAACACCGCAGGCAACAAATCTGTCTAAGCATGGCTGCACTGGAAGACTCGGGGCGGGGGGTGAGAGCGTGAGCGCTGCCAGGATACATAATGCGTCCATGAGTGAGAGAATTTATTGGCTGTATCTGGCATGAAGATATGGAAGGAATCAACATTGGGGGACGATGCATCAATAACATTAGATATGCAGATGATACAGTCTTGATTGCAGACAATGAACAGGACCTGCAACATTTAGTAGATGCGACTGTTACACACAGTGAACAACTAGGGTTAGAATTAAATTGTAGACACAGATTATGGTCGTCACTAGGAAGAACGAAATACCACAATGTAATATACAAGTAAATGGGAATATTCTTCAACAAGTGAGCAGGTACAATTATCTCGGAACAGTAATATAATCTGATGGGAGATGCCTTGAAGAGATTAGAACAAGAATCGCCATGGCAAAAGTAGCCTTTAGCAAGATGAAAAACATATTGACCAATAAAAAGATGTCAATTGAAACGAGAAAAAGAGTGTTGAGATGCTACATTGAACCTGTACTTTTGTATGGATGTGAAGCGTGGACAATGAGCAGTCAGGCTGAAAAACATCTGATGGCTGTAGAGATGTGGTTTCTGAGGAAAATGCAAAGAATACCATGGACAGCCAGAAAGACCAATGAACAAGTCCTTCAAGAAACAAATGAAGATCGTAAATTGATTAGAGAAATTAGACGTAGACAGTCAAAATTTTTTGGGCATGTTATGAGAAGAAATGGATTGGAGAATTTGGTGACAACTGGTAAGATCGAGGGGAACAGACCAAGGGGAAGACCTAGAAGCAAGTACCTGGATGGCTTGGCCTTGTGGCATGGTCGAGACAGAAACACGGAGCTGATCCACGACTCTGGTGATCGAGTGAGATGGCAGAACATGACCGCCCACGCTTACCGGCATGGCACATGATGGATGGATCTGGCATTTCCAAACTGCTGGATTTAGATCTAGTTGATGGTTAGCCTCAACATTGGATGCTAGATCCACTCCATTACACAAAGATGTAGATACCACAGCCTTTTTATTCGCTTGCCAAGGAAAGGAGCCAATCAATTCCTTGGAAGAGCAAACGCTAGGCAGTTGTTGTTATGGCCAAAAAGTCTCTCATGAACGGGTTAAAAAAAAATAGCTAGTTTAGAAGGAAAGAATTATGTGCGATTAGTGGTGGGATAGCTACATCGTACGTCGAGAACAGACTAACACACCTGCGAACCTAAATATCCGCCTCCCCACACGACTCCGTTTACCCATCTATCTATATACATACATGCCAAGAACGACAGATGGGCGGGCGAACAGACAGACGGACGGACAGACCTACAAACGGACAGGCAGACAGCAGAGATAATTCTCACAACTAACTGTTGAGATAGATGGATGATTGTATGTATGGATGGGTTGAGAGAGAGAGAGAGAGAGAAAGAGAGAGAGAGAGAGAGAGAGAGAGAGAGAGAGACACGACAGACAGGCAGACAGACAGACAGACAGACAGGCAGACAGACAGACAGACAGGCAGGCAGATAGATAGATAGATAGATAGATAGATAGATAGATAGATAGATAGATAGATAGATAGATAGATAGATAGATAGATAGATAGATAGACAGACAAAGTAATCGTATTTTTAACAACATACCACAAAGCTAAAATATAAACCGTTTTGTCCGAGCACAGATTATAAACGAAGATCATTAATATATTCTACACAACTACTAACGCTGAATAACACGCAAAAAACAGTAAATCGTAACTTACACAATATACGCGTTTCAGAAACTGTTCAGAATAAACAACAAACCATATTTGCAAAAACAACAATTCAACACACATACACACAACTAAAACTACCCACAAAAAGCCTATCTGTAATTACAAATCCGGTCTTGACTAAACCACGCCAAGAGATACATCAAATCACCGAAGAACACCGTAGAGTGAGAAAACCCGCGGATGCCATACAACTGTAAACATGTCTATGAGATTACAGGCATGACACTGGCGAACGACCATCGGGGAGACAAGCCATGGAGAAATGGAAGAGAGAATCTGAGTGACACCGGAGGCCATATTTAGAGCTAAATACAGGACGAGAAGACAAACCCAGGACCAGATGCAAAATCTGTTACGATAGAGAGGCGTGGTGTACGTGTGCGAGGAGGCCAAGATCCGCCTGTGGCACTTGGGAATCGATCTGATAAATGGTTTTCCCCTTAAGATAACTATTCTTTGGTGCAAATTTGTGTACCGTGAATAATGCTATCGATCCAATGAATGCGGCGCTCAGCGGCGAGGAGCACGATTTGAGTACCATAATT
This sequence comes from Cepaea nemoralis, assembly GCA_014155875.1. Lineage (NCBI taxonomy): Eukaryota > Metazoa > Mollusca > Gastropoda > Stylommatophora > Helicidae > Cepaea > Cepaea nemoralis. The sequence continues at coordinate 8,330 of JACEFZ010001463.1, forward strand.
GTACAAAAGTCGCGGATAAGCAAGTTTATTAAGAGAGAGAGAGAGAGAGAGAGAGAGAGAGAGAGAGAGAGAGAGAGAGAAAGAGAGAGAGAGAGAGAGAGAGAGAGAGAGATCAAAGAGAAGCTAGGAATACTAATTGAAGATCTACAACAATTGTTGGATATTGTAGTAACAGTTAGTTAGTTAGTTAGTTAATTAGTTAGTTAGTTAGTTAGTTAGTTAATTAGTTAGTTAGTTAGTCGACAGATAATCCTCATTGCACATCGAACCATTCAGTCCATAAGTGCTCGGATCCCCTCCTCAGCGAATCCCGCAGCGTATAGCGGCTAACGACACCAGTTCTGTGTTGGTTTATCAAGTATGTAGTAACAGAGAGTGTAAAGAAAGGACTCAGCTCGAATATCAAGAAAACAGTAACAATAGTGATATCAAAGAAAAAGGTGACACCACAATGTTAAATGGAAATAGAAGGGACAATTCTTAACCAAGTGGATAATTTTAAATACCTAGGGGCATTTATAACATCAGATGGAAGATGCACAGCAGGGTTAAGAGCAGAATAGGGCAAATAAAAGCTGCATTTCAGAAAATAAAGAGTATCGTATGCAATAAGTCACTATCATTGAATGTAAGAAAGAGAGTGCAGAAGTGCTATATAGAACCTATTTTGCTGTATGGCAGTGAATCTTGCAATGTAAATGAACAAATTAGGAAGAACTTGGAAGCAACATAGATGTGATTTTTAAGACGAATGTTGCGAATGCCCTGGAGTGCCATAATAACTAACAACGACTGCCCGAAAGAGACTATGAAACTAGAACACTACACACAACAATAAAAAACAGACAAACATCTTTCTTTGGTCATGTGATGAGAAGAGAGGCATTGGAGAACATCGTGACAACTGGAAATATCGAGAGGGAAGTGAGGGAGAGGCAGACCAAGTGAAATGATGCTGGACGAATTGAGCCGATGACAAAGAGGAATATCATCAGCAGAGTTGATCCAGAAAACAAAAGACCGAGATATGTTGAGAGTCATGAACGCAAACGCCAGCTGGCGTGGCATTTGATGATGATGATTAAAAAATTGGACACCATATATCCCAATTATAATTCAGAGGTGGTTCATAGGGGAGACATAACTGAGTGATTACGGTGTCCGTTTCAGGTTCAGAAGGTCCAAGGTTAGATCCCAATAGAGGGCTAAGCATGTTTCCAAGAACCGCTTGCACCTAATGATACATCACGCCCCTGCGATATCTTGGGTAATGAGATCGGACAACTAGTCTTCTCGGATCACGGCGAACAATGGGAACTCCCGTGTACACCTTATAACAAAAACTGAAAATCACAAAGAGTAGGCCGTAAAGCCGCGGTGATTGCAAAATTGTTAGAAAACACGTACAGGTCGACAGAGCCCGTGACCTTGGGTGAAATCTGTCTAGAGAAATCATACCTGACACAAATGCATGCCGAAGTCGGACACACTGACCTTTGAGGTGCATGACCAGGTGCGACACATTAGTGACAAGAGGAACACACAAAGAGAAGAATTCTGATCTGAGGAGTTGGACCTGATATGACTTGTTTTACAAGAATTCTGAGGGGTTGGACTGGATATATGACTGGCTTTACAAGAATTCTGAGGGGTTGGCCTGGATATGACTTGCTTTACAAAAATTCTGAGGGGTTGGACGGGATGACTTGCTTTACAAGAATTCTGAGGGGTTGGACGGGATATATGACTTGCTTTACAAGAATTCTGAGGGGTTGGACGGGATATGACTTGCTTTACAAGAATTCTGAGGGGTTGGACGGGATATGACTTGCTTTACAAGAAATCTGAGGCATGAGACGGGATATGACTTGCTATACAAGAATTCTGAGGGGTTGTACAGGATATGAATCGCTTCAGAACAATTCTGAGGGGTTGGACGGGATATGACTTGCTTTACAAGAAATCTGAGGCGTTAGACGGGATATGACTTGCTTTACAAGAATTCTGAGGGGTTGGGCGGGATATGACTTGCTTCAGAAGAAAGCACACACAAAAAACCGTATCGACAAATACCCATTACTCCAAACTATGCACAACTCTAGAAACAGGGTTTTTATTGATATTATTTTCCAGTATCGGGCAGCAATTCAAGTCACATTTAAGCAAGTCGTGGATGTGTGTCTGTCGATATAAGCACCATCATCACAGCAAATAATAATAATAATAATAATAATAATAATAATAATAATAATAATAATAATAATAATAATAATATGCATAATAATATGAATAATATGAATAATAATAATATTATATAAGAATAATATTATGAAATATACTGAAGCACTGGGTCTTATCATTGATCAAAATCTAACCTTTAATTCCCATGTTCATGCTCTAGTTAAACAAACAGCCAAAAAAGTATACCAATTTGCCAAAATTAAGAATTTCTTTGATGAAAACACAAGAAAGACGTTCTATACTTCCCACATATTGAATATGGCTCCATAATCTGGGATGGATGCTCCAAATCAATAACAAAACGCCTTTATTCATCCCAGAAAAGGGCAGCACGTTTAATTAATGGCAAAAAGCTTACCGACAATTCTAACGTACACAGTCGCAAACACAGTCGCAACCTGTTTGAACATTATCTCAGTACAGACTACATGCCCCCTAAAAACAAAAAAAACAAAAACAAAAATAATGGAATATTATCTCAAACGACAACTAGCTAATAAACATTCCCATATGAATGGTAGATTCATAAGTGATGTTGAATGAAGTAATGTATGAAAGGAAAGAGAGAAGAAGGGCAGAATGTCAGACGGGCATGCGTGCCCAATACTTAACCCTTTGAAAATAAAGTTTGTTCGTTCGTTCGTTCTTTCACCTCCAGATAATTGTGAAAACTGTCAAGTACCAATAAGCTCGTCTGTTTGTGGCTGTGACATGGTGGTAGTAGCAACAACACAAGAATGAAGAAGGTAAGGAACTTATGACAGGACTAACAAACTCATAGGGAATTTACTTGGTCCTAGATGGCTTACGAAGATCTGGAGGACATTGAAGGAAAGGCGCTTGTCACTGGCGCTGGAACTCAAATTATTCCTCCCCACGTCGCCTAACGGCATAAGTGAAAGGCAACAATAACAATAACAATAACAACAACAGCAAAAAACAAACAAACAAACAAACAAACAAAACAACAACAGCCAATGTCATAAATCTGACTAGACCACAGAGCCGTGCTGGTCGGAATAACGATTCCGGTCCCTGGAGAGGTTTGAACGCGAACAAATAAGCGCACCAGCCACAACGCCGCCGTGGCTCTACACTCGTATTACCTATACTCTACAACAGCTCGCAAAAATGCCAGCTTTCACAGCTCCTGGCAGCCTCAACTCAAAGGCCAGATAAACAACACAGAAGACTATACGATCGATACGGCACGAGCTCTATACTTTAACTCGCAAAATAGAATTCTCGACACCGCCTCGTCTTTCTGCTACTGACAGTTATATGCAAATATGTAATTTGATAACTGTTCCCGTCTCTTCACAAGCCAGTGAAGATAACGGCTACACTAATTGCATATATTCGCTGACTCCTTTGAAGACTTGTGCTGAATAAGTTAGCTAATTCTGGTAGAGCTGGTGCATTGTGTAGCCAGCGTACTTGAATGACTGCTATGTTATCAGAAGCATGGTGCCTGGATTAAAATAATTACCAGAGTTTATCGAACAGCTCTGATGTCTAGAACATTATTTTCACGCACCAGGCTAATATGCGTGAGTGATCATAGTTGGCCATCTCATTTGATCACCAGAGCCTTGACTCAGGTCTGTGATCATGTGCCGACTGCGCCATTTAGCTAAATCATCAAGGTGTTTATCTCGTTGTTTCTCCCTCCCTCTTCTTCCATCCAGGCTGCCAAATGTCATTAAGTGTTCACGTTTATTTCTCCTCAGAACGCGCCAAAAACATCTTGAGTATAACGGTATCATTTCTCTAATCAATCTACGGCTTTCATGTTACAACATTTAATAATTAAACAAACATGCATTGTCTGGCGGGCATAAAATTATGGGAAAGAAGTAGAGACTAGAGAAAGCACTAGACAATAAAAACATCTAAGGCTATAGTTAACGACATGGCTATAGTTAACGACATGGCTATAGTTAACGACAAGGCTATAGTTAACGACATGGCTATAGTTAACGACATGGCTATAGTTAACGACATGGCTATAGTTAACGACATGGCTATAGTTAACGACATAAATATCATTTGTGGGACCCTCTGACGCCACTACGACAGTTCATAAGTAAACATACATGTATTGTTTGGTGGTCATTGTTTGTCGTTTTTTTAGGGTGTCATGCAGCGAAGTACACTTGTTTCTACAGCAAAGTGCTGTCAAAATTTGGATTTGATAGGTTCGTATTTCGGCCGGTAACTATGACTGTTCAATTTGTATGTTGTCGAAGGATTGCCTCATTAGTTTTTCTCTCCCTCCATGTTATTCTTCACATTTCCCTCAATTTTACTTTCAGTAGTTTGCCATTGCCGGTCTCCCTGGCGTAGGTGTTAAGTACGTTGTTCGTAATCCCGTATACTCTCGTACGAAACACAGTTGCGCGTAATTCGGCAGCGGATCGCGTCGCGTTGGTTACTTACCGAGGTATTAGAGCCGGTCGTTCAGAAAGCAATGACAAACTACTGAACGCGAAACTTGCCAAGACATCAATAGCAGCTGAAAAATGCTGGTGTTAACTGTAATGTCCTGTAAAAGATATGCGGGGGAAAAAAGTTTGCCATTGCTTGAAGTGAACCAAATGACCAGTGAAGGGGATTGACCGCTTATCGCACAATCAGCGCAACATAAGTTTAAGAGCTTGAGCGATCTTAAGCTTTTGGCCAGGCCGACTACTGACCTGTGTATATAGCTGACCCATTTCTTTAACGAGGGGAGGAGGACAGGCACTAAGAGAGTGAAAAGAGAAGAGATGAGACGACGCGTGCACTGTTCTGCAGAATAATTATAGGATTCATTTTACACACAATCCACCACTCTCTCTCTCTCTCTCTCTCTCTCTCTCTCTCTCTCTCTCTCTCTCTCTCTCTCTCTCTCTCTCTCTCAAATATTTCCCACACACATTTCCATCCACACACATGGACACATATCGGGTGATGTAATTTAGGAAAGTGGACGAAGAATGCGGCAGAGATATCATTTGTGGACGCACACGGAAATGCCAACCAGGAAACACAATCATCACAAGAGATCAACGACGACATGGGAATAGGATAACTTCTCTTTAGGACCTCGATGTCCTGAAATACAAGATGAAACCTCGAGGAACAAGTGGAACAACATAGAAGGGAAAACAATATAATGAGAATGAAATTAGAAGAAAAAAGAACCAAATAGTAGGAGATTGTAAATCAATGATGAATAGCTAGAACAAAAAACATGGTATGAGACAATAAACACGATAGAAAGAAGTGAAGTATTACATTCAAAAGAATGACAGAGTTAAAGTCGGGAGAAGAGAAAGGAAGAAATGCAGGATACAATACAACACACAGAGAATGACTGTGAACACGTACAGTTAATGGGTTAACATTAAAATAGACAAACTAACTAAGCGTTTAATCATCTACTTGATGGGAAACTGTACCATTCTTGGTATATGTCGCTGTTTAACTAACAGCGACAATTGTCAAAAAAGGATTAGAATAGACGAAGGAAGGAAAGTGGAAGGGAAGAAAGAAAGAACGAAAGAAAGAAAGAAAGAAAGAAAGAAAGAAAGAAAGAAAGAAAGAAAGAAAGAATGAAAGAAAAAAAGAAAGAAAGAAAGAAATCATGCACTACCGTATACTTAAAGACAGATGGAATGACAGAATGAACTGGAAAGACGAAGAAACAATAAACGAAAACCGGAAAGTAAAATTAAAAACACTACACATCACAATAGAAGCCTGGGAATAAACAACATCATCATTATGTGTCGTGGGAAATGGCATGGGCGCTCACGTTTTTTCCACAGACCTCAGACCTTGGTGTTCTGGATCGATTCTATTGAGAGTATTCCTCCAAGCTACCATTTTAGACCCTCCACTACCACCACCTCTCTCGGCTTGTCTCTGTGTCTTGAACCGCTGAGATTTCAGGCCGTGATGATATTCTCTATTTTTTTTTCTCTACTCATTACAAGAGCAAAGAACACTGTCTCTTGTTTATTTATTGTTAGACCCGGGTTCGAATCCTCAGTAAGGTGCGGATTTTTATTTTTCTGTAGAGGGGAAAAAGAAAACCCTAACCTGCACAGTTGGCGGCGACTGCACTATTCTTACGGCCTTAATTCCCCAAGCTCAAGACCCATCTGTCCCACACCGTATGACACTAGAGGCAGTAGATGACAGATGACATTTGCGTTCAATATTATATTTTCAATAGCCTTTACCAGGCAATCGTTGTTGGTTACTCTGACAGTCCACGGTATTCACAACATTCGTCTCAGAAACTACATTTCTGTTGCCTCCAAGCTCGTCCTAGTGTGTTTGTTGGTTCACATTCCATGATTTACTGACACAGATGAGGACTGGTTGGATATAACATGTGAGTACTCTCTTTCTGACATTGGCTTACAGCGACTTCTCACATT
>JACEFZ010001463.1:22500-71893 GCA_014155875.1 Cepaea nemoralis
TTTATACTTCACCTCGACACCGCAAGGTACAAGAGGAACATGATGAGATTTTATATATATATATATTTCTCTCCACAGATCTCGGTCCCCGGTGTTCTGGATCAACTCTGCTGATGATATTCCTCAATACCACACTCTCAGTCCATCCAGCACCATTTCTCTTGATCTGCCTCTGCCTCTCCTCCCCTCGATCTTTCCTGTCGTCACGATGTTTTCCAATGGCTCTCTTCTAATCGCATGATCAACGAATGCTACCCACATACACATGCACACACACACACACACACACACACACACACACACACACACACACACACACACACACAAACCTCTCTTAACCGCCTGAAAACAAACTGAATGTGTTGTTTTGTGTTTTGCAATTTAGTGTGTCCTGTATTGCTGTTCTCTACAGAACGTTATCTTGTGTTATGCTCATTGCTAATACCCGCACAACAACAACAATGAATGAACAGCGGCAATAACTTACCACTTATGTCCGGCAAAGCCAAAGACCTGTTAAAGCATCTGGAGCGACTGCGACTTCGCTGCTTCTTAGCCAGTTCTTCCCATCCATGGAAATGTAGGTTGTCCACGGAGCTGGAGCCCCACAGGTTGTGGCGCGACGAGCGACGAGGTGGCCACACCATGATCATATTGTCGTCCATGGTCCAGGCTGGGATGGTCCAGGCTGGGATCGTCAAGGCTAGGATCAACCACGCCACAAGCCTTACGTCAAGGCAACTCTAAATCGATTCTTCGAAGATGGCAACAACTTATGAGCACGTCCGAAATGATACCACAGCCTTAAAATAAACAGCACGAGAACTAGGAGCCAGTTCTTCACAGATCGCATTGCCAACTGGAGAATCATTGTGGGAATAACGCTTGAAGTCAATGATGGATTTGGGAAGACACACGATTGATGAAACGCAAGGTCTAGGAGTGAAGCATCTTCAGCATACGGACACATGTCTGCCTAGTGAGGCAACGAATAGTTGTATCTGTTACCATCGTTATTTCTCTTCTTAAATAACAGCGATTGTGTGATTCACAATATCAAGTAATACCACACAGACAGTAATACTACTTACACCTTGGAGACATATAGCATTAGCCCTAGTTACTGGATACAAGTAGCTTCATATACACCACGACAAACAACTGATGGTAACAAAGGCTGCAACGAGTGCTTTATAAATCACACAAAAGGAATTATTTCGCATTGCTTACAAATGTAGGTGTAACTACGGCATCTGCCCAACTGCCTGCAAGTAACCACGATTCTAACACATTCTTATTCATACGAATGGTTAGGACAATGCCCAGAAGGCAAAGTCTGTGGCAGAAGTTGACGTACTACGACTAACACATGTCCTAGAAAAAGCCTGTGGCAGAAGTTGACGTACTACGACTAACACATATCCTCGAAAAAAGCATGTGGCAGAAGTTGATATACGACGACTAATACATGTCCTACGCTCAGCATTATGAAGGCGATCAGGTTCCTCCCTTGCCGCCGATAGCTTCCTTAACCCAGACAAGTCACATGAACTAGTTCTGATAAATTATGCTCTGTTTCTGCTTCAAAAACAGTATCATTAGAATTGCATTCTTCAACCAGTCAAGTCCAATTAATTAGCTGTTGGAGTTTCTGTTAGGTTTATGATGGCAGCATTTCATTGATCTTACAGCCGCATCATAATTCTAACAATGCTCATTGTAGCAGGTTTAAGACTCTAATGACACAGTGTCGATACTACATTGCCGGGGACTACTGACCCAGCCCTCCTCGTTCCCACATCAAGGGAAAGATGCCAGAGCAAAGTTCAAGCAGTACACAATTACCGATAAACTCGGGAGATTCCGTTCCTTACCGGCTAGTTACGCCTGGTCAATGTCTTAACACGCGCCTAGATCAACAACTACAATGATCACAAGTCACCGTGCGCGTTTGTTGACAGACTGTAGCTATTATAACTAATAGGAAACTGCAATTTCAAACAATGCTGGGAAAACAGATTCGTTATTTTACCTGTAAATTTGGCATAACGACTGCTAAACATACGAGATGTGAGAAGTGGGACCTGGTAGGATGATCAATGTTGTGATTACTTATGTCGTTTCCAGTGACAGACTAAAATGAAGAGAAGGGAGGGAAGGGAGAAAACGAGACGAGATTAAAAGCTGAGACACTGAAGTCGTGACAGTTAGGATGTGATCACAAGACTGTAATTATACCAGCAATCTAATCAGCAAAGTAAACCTGGTACCAAGAAGTAGGGCAGGTGACAGACAAACAAGGTGAGTGAGACAGATAGTGAGAACAAGAGAATGAGAGACAGAGAGAGAGAGAGAGAGAGATAGCGAGAGACAGACAGGCAGTGAGAACAAGAGAATGAGAGAGAGAGAGAGAGTGAGAGCGAGAGATAGACAGACAGTGAGAACACAAGAATGAGAGAGAGAGAGAACAAGAGAGAAAGAGAGGGAAAGACTGAGAGAGATAGTAAGAACAAGAGCAAGAAAGAAAGAGAGATAGACAGCCAGTGAGAACAAGAGAAAAAGAGAGAGAGAACAAGCGAAAAAGACAGACAGACAGACAGACAGTAAGAACAAGAGAGAAGAGAGTATTTGTGTGTATTTGTGTGTGTGTGTGTGTGAGAGAGAGAGAGAGAGAAAGAGAGAGAGAGAGAGAAAGAGAGAGAGAGAGAAAGAGAGAGAGAGAAAGAGAGAGAGAGAGAAAGAGAGAGAGAAAGAGAGAGAGAGAGAGAGAGGACTCTTTATTTTCAACAAGTTAAGAAACGGGCACTCACGCCCTTCTTGTAATGACATGTGCACATCCCTTCTGCCATGTATCAACAGAGGTCGTACGGTACAAATACAGTCGACAAGAACAGGCTAGATTAGAGTTAACAATAGAATAGTTACTTTCACCACGAAAGCGTGATATAGGACAAGATACGTAGAATGTTGATGATAACTCAGCTGTTCAATGATAATCAGAACGAGGAACACAAGAAAGGGAAAACACTCGATAGGCTGTCAAAACATCAACGGGACAAGACGGAGGTGACGTCACGAGCAAGAAGCGTCTAGATCTCTAGTTAAGCCAAGAGTGCGAGTTTGAATGGTTGTGAAATGAATACGGTCGTTTTAAACCTCAAATAAGTTACATAAATATTACCAGCAAGTTTGCTACGATGTATTGCTACAGGCTAGCTCACCTAATCAAGTGTTTGTGATGAATGCAAATCAAATTGAGCGACACTTCGTCTATCAAGGTCAGTTGTGCAGTGTGCCCAAAAATGGCCAGCCAACAACGTAAGTTGGTCACTTAGAAAACTAACTGTGTAATTTTGTGAAGAAGTAGCAGCTTCGAAACGATAGCGACAGACACATAGAATTACTAATATTAATAGCAGTCGGTGCACGATTAAATTATGAAGTCCTTCTACCCTTCGATATACAGGAGCAGAGAGTGACTGTGACCGACTGTATGATGGAACATTGTCATGAAGAAAACAAAGCTGATCTGTTTCTAGGAGGTCAAGTTGTACTTCTGCACTGTGATTACTTGCTGGGTTTTCGCGAAGAGCGTCACTGCATCATTACGAGCCTGAATAGATCTCTGGCACCAATGGGGGAATCTAGTTTCACGAAGAATGGCACGGCGATAATAAAAGATCACCTTCAAGGCCACGAACTGCCTCAAACAAACAACAATGTGTGCTGCCTGCAATACTAACGAGTGGAACAAACGCACATGTGAACTCAACTCATAATTATTGTCAACAACAGCACCCCTGGTCATGACCACGTTCTGTACTGTTAGTAGTGTGATAAGTTTTCCTACAAAATTTTGACAGTAAAACGGCAGTCAGCTGCCTATTTTATCAACATCGGACCGTCTTCAGGTGCTAAAAGCACCATTAATTCATTCAGTAGCATGTCCTGTGCAGAACCTCGCTCCCATAACAACCCTCCTGAAAACCTCTCGATCATAAGCAAGATGTCCCGCGTCCGATACACCCATCTGGAGATCACCCGCCACATCCTGCACCCATCTTCTCTTCGGCCTTCCTCTTCCTCTCCTCCCAGGCATATACTCCTCCATTATTGTTCTCTCCAAACTTTCGTGGCGTTTCAAGTGACCCAAATATTTAAATGTTCTTTGTTTTATCGTCTTTAATAGCCAACCTTCTTCAATATTCAGCTCTTGAAGTATGGATGCATTTGTTCTTTTCTTTACCCAAGATAATCTTAGAACACGTCTATAACATTTACATTCAAATGCATTTATGCGCTGTTCAGATTGTTTAGTAAGTGTCCAGGTCTCACAGGCGTATGTTGCAATGGGAAAGATGCATGCTCTTAAAAATCTAATTTTCGTAGTTCTGTCTGTCCCACTCTATAATTTATTCAGTTGTTTCAGTCTCTTACATTTTCGGCGAACAAGTTAAACAAATAGGGGGACAGCACACATCCCTGACGGACTCCTTGCTTGATGTAAAACCAATCTGATGTCTCGCCATCTATTCTAACTGCTGCTTGTTTGTCTAGATAGAGCATTCTTATGAGTTGTATTACATGTGACGGAAAGCCCTTATTCCTCATGATTTCCCAAAGTTGCTGATGTTGTACAGTCAAATGCCTTTGAATAAACCATAAAACACGAGAATAGGTTTACATTAAATTCTCTGCTCTTCTCTATTATTAAACGTATGTTGAGAATGTGATCTCTTGTTCCTCTTCCTTGTACAAATTCAGCTTGAACCACATTAATTTCTTCTTCCCTTTTCTTACGAAGTTTTCCCATTATGATTTTTAGTAGAATTTTACTTGCATGACTGATCAGGGCAACACTTCTATAGTTGGTACATATTTCAGGTTGCCCTTTTTTTTGGGGTATTGGAATAAAGATAATCAAAGAACACGTACATCAGCAGGCTGCCTAAAGACAAAAGATGGAAGAGTCATAATAGAAAAAGATCAGATCTTACATGAATGGTCAGATTATGTGAAAAACCTTTATGACGATAACAGAGACGAACAGTATGATGTCCAAAATAATAATGAAGGACCAGCAATTTTAAAGATGGAGGTTCAGAATGCGCTTAACCATATGAAATCTGGCAAGACCCCCGGTTCAGACAGCGTCACAACAGAAATGATTAATGCTTTAGAAGAATATGGAATAGATAAAGTTACCAGTCTGCTTAATACAATATATGATACTGGAAATATACCTCAGGAGTTATGTAATTCTGTATTTATTGCAATCCCAAAGAAATCAGGAGCCTTGGAATGTGATCAACATCGAACAATTAGTATAATGAGTCACATCACGAAGATTTTGCTAAGAATTATCATGCAAAGAGTTAGGAGGAATATACAACCTGAAACAGGAGAAGAACAATGTGGGTTTGTGGAAGGCAAGGGTACAGTAAATGCTGTGTATATACTGAGAAACATAATCGAACGTCCTATAGAAGTAAACAAAGATCTACACCTTTGCTTTATTGACTACACAAAGGCTTTTGATAAAGTCAGACATGTCAACATGATAAGGATGCTTGAAGATCTACAAATTGATGGAAAAGATCTTAGACTTGTAAAAAACATATATTGGAAACAACAAGCTGCCATAAGAGTTGATAATGAAGTAAGCCAATATCAGCCTATTAAAAGGGGTGTGAGACAGGGATGTGTAATGTCTCCAGATCTGTTTTCCCTGTACAGTGAAAGTATTTTCAGAAATATTGAAGATATGGAAGGAATCAACATTGGGGGACGATGCATCAATAACATTAGATATGCAGATGATACAGTCTTGATTGCAGACAATGAACAGGACCTGCAACATTTAGTAGATGCGACTGTTACACACAGTGAACAACTAGGGTTAGAATTAAATTGTAGACACAGATTGTGGTCGCCACTAGGAAGAACGAAATACCGCAATGTAATATACAAGTAAATGGGAATATTCTTCAACAAGTGAGCAGGTACAATTATCTCGGAACAGTAATAACATCTGATGGGAGATACCTTGAAGAGATTAGAACAAGAATCGCCATGGCAAAAGTAGCCTTTAGCAAGATGAAAAACATATTGACCAATAAAAAGATGTCAATTGAAACGAGAAAAAGAGTGTTGAGATGCTACATTGAACCTGTACTTTTATATGGATGTGAAGCGTGGACAATCAGCAGTCAGGCTGAAAAACATCTGATGGCTGTAGAGATGTGGTTTCTGAGGAAAATGCAAAGAATACCATGGACAGCCAGAAAGACCAATGAACAAGTCCTTCAAGAAACAAATGAAGATCGTAAATTGATTAGAAAAATTAGATGTAGACAGTCAAAATGTTTTGGGCATGTTATGAGAAGAAATGGATTGGAGAATTTGGTGACAACTGGTAAGATCGAGGGGAACAGACCAAGGGGAAGACCTAGAAGCAAGTACCTGGATGTCTTGGCCTTGTGGCATGGTCGAGACAGAAACACGGAGCTGATCCACGACTCTGGTGATCGAGTGAGATGGCAGAACATGACCGCCCACGCTTACCGGCATGGCACATGATGGATGGATGGAATAAAGATAGTTCTCTTCCAATCTTTTGGCCAAATACAATATTTCCATATCTTTCTACATAATGCGTGATAAATTTTTATCCTTTCTTCTCCTCCCGCTTTAATTAGTTAAGCTGGTATCTCATCATATCCAGGTGATTTAACATTCTTCAGGTTCTTTATTGCCCATGCAATTTCATCTAATGAGGGTTCAGGTTTTGTCTCTGCTGTCATTGGCTCATGTATCTCATTCATATCCTCACTATCACTCATATCATACATTCCACTGCAGTACTGCTGCCATCTTTCTAGAATCTTTGTCAAGACTCTGTTAAGGTATTTCCCATTTTGTCACAGATAACATTAAATTGAGGTTGAACATTTATTGTCAATAACTTCATTTCTTTGAAAATTTCGTAATATCTTCCAGTCTTATGATATTGCTCTATTCTGGTACATCAATCTTGTATATACTGGTTTTGTCCTTTCGTGTATTCTTTCTTATTTCTCGAGTTAACGATTTATACTTCATCCTGCTGTTATCGGATTCATCTCCCTTCTGTTCCAGTTCCTTTCGTTGTTTTATTAATTCTAACGTGTCTTATGTAATCCATGGCTTAAGTTGCATAGTGTCCTAAATAATATAATTTATGCTGCAGCAAAGTTTTAGCAGCAATGTAGTGGCGACGTTAACTACAAAGAAGCCACATCACCGAAAGGCCATAACAACGATATATAGGCTACATTGAATAAAGAAACTATAAAAATATTCATTTTCAAAACTACGATGAAGTACCACCGTTCAAGATCAAATGGCTTCCAAACACCACAGTAGTAGTACGAAGTGAACCTGAACCTCCGATTTTGAGGACCGCTACATCAAATTTCAATATTGAAACACGTAATCACCTCTACCACATGGTGAAGACTGATGAGAGTAGAAAAACTCAGCACTCTGAGCTATTTGAATTATCACATCACCTCTTAGCCCTCTGAAACCAATCCCTATTCATATAATCGCAAATTATTCGAACACTATCTCAGTACGGATTACTTTTGCCCTTAATAATAGAGATAATAATGATAATAACAAAACCCTAGTATAAAAGCCAGTCCTCTTTTGGTAGGCCAGTATATTCCACATGGCTAATAACAAGTGTCAGATCATTATCTAATATTACTGAGTCGTGTAGTTTTGATGTTCGCATTTTGCCCATGCCTTTATAATGCATATCTTTTATATTGCTGCTGTTCTCTGTCAGCCTTGAATGAGGTGTGAATGAAATAATGTATGAAAGAGAGTGATAGAAGGGCAGAATGTTAGACGGGCCTGCGTGCCCAATTCTTAACCCTTTGAAAATAAAGTTTGTTCGTTCGTTCGTTCTGAGTGCAGTCAATGAGAATACAATGAATGAATCGCCAGGAGTAGAATCGGTAAGCTCTACTAAATCACGATCACAAGGAACAAAATGGACGCCGAGGCCAAAGTCTTCGCCAGAAACGTAAAAGAATACTACTTCCAGTTGGGCGGGCGAGTTAGTGTAGTTGATAGGGAACTTCACTAGTAATGTCATGCGCGGTTGGACGGGGGTTAGACGTCTGCGTTCGTCTTCCGCCAACAGAAGACAAGACTGACCACCGTGAACTCAGGCCTACATCATGTCATGGCCGCATCACATCACAAACCTGTAACCTGTAACAGGTTCATGGTTCAAGACTTAATTCCGGCAGAGTCAGTTACAAAGAACAGTGGATGTGGAACACTACAACAGCTGATGATGGACACTTGCAAGTACATGATATGGGGCCGAAGGACAGGCGCTCTGGGTCAACAACAGCAGCAGAAGCAACAACAGCAGCAACAACAACAACAAGAATGACAACAATGCCTATTTCAGGTAAATAAAATGTAACAAAAGACGGGACAAGGTAAATTTATGGTTTATGTCATGTCAAAACTGTCATTTACTGCCAATATAGTACCTTGCGGTCCATGGCAGTGGGGGTCTTTGAGCCTGAGGAATTAAAGGCCGCCTGGCTAGTGCAGTCGCCGCGAACTGTGCAGGTTAGAGTTGTCATTTTGCTCCCGACAGAAAACAATCCCACACTTTACAGAGGATTCGAACCCGGGTCTCCTGAAGAGAATCCGGCGTTCTAGCCACTCGGCCAGCCGCTCCTCTTTTGGTTTATGTACCGTTTGTTAATTATTAATGAAGTAGGTCAACATCTATTAAGAGATGTGAGCGACATGGATGTGTAACGTCTCCCCATTTTTGCCCCATATACAGTGAAAATATTGTTAGACATTTAGAAGATATGAGAGGAATCACCATTATGGGAAATAACATCAATAACAGTACATATGCGGATGATACGATATTGGTTGTAGACACTGAACAGTATCTACAACATTTACTAGATGCGGTTGTTGCACACTGAACACCTAAGGTTATAATTACAATGTAAGAAGATAAGATTATGGTCGTCACTAGGAAGAAAGAAATACCACAATGTAATATACGTGTAAATGAAAATTTTCTAAAACAGGTGAATCGGTAAAACCATCCCGGAACAGTCATAACATCTGCTGAAAGGTGCCTTAAACATATTAGAACAAGAACTCAGGTGATGTTGTTGTTTGTCCATCAAAAATGATGATGACCATTCATTTCATCCAGTGGGGTTGAAAATATGGAGCCGTGAGTTCTAAGATGGCTGATAAGGCCTATTTTGGCTCGAAATGTTCTTTGACAATGTGGACAAAGAATGCTCGACGTTTCTGGAGGAGGATTTTCAGCAGTGGTTTTTCTGTTGTCTTTTCTTCACAGCTCTTGCAGTCCTGGTTGCCTCATAAGTGACTGCACCCTTGCGTAATGATGCACGCCACGAATTTCGGTCTCTGGCGGCAGTCTCCCGGGTGTCATGATGAATTCCAAAAGAATTCAGTGAGATTTTCAGAATGTCTTTAAAGCGTTTCCTCTGGCCGCCTTGGGAGCGTTTACCACAACGCAACTCGCCGTAAAAAATTCGTGTAGGGAGCCTGTGATCTGGCATGCGAGTCAAGTGACCAGCCCAGCGAATCTGATTCTTCATTAGTAGAGTATGGGTACTGGGCATGGACGCTCTTCCTAGGACTTCAGTGTCTGGGATCTTGTCTTGCCATTTAATCTTCAGTAACTTCCTAAGGCAGACTGTGTGGAACTCTGGTGATAGTGTGAGATGGCGAAACATGCTCTTATCTACACGGTACATGATGATGACCGTTAACCAGATAGGCTATATATAGCAATCTCAAAGGCTAAAAATAACAAATTCCAGGGACTCGGTGTCAGAACAGAATCAGTTCAAAGACCGAACTATGCGCCATCCCTTCTAGGAGAAGCACAAGCAAGCAAGCAGACACACACACATACGTGAGTAAGACATCACAAGTAAGGCAAGCCAAGGACCATTTTTCCACGGTTGGAGGCTTACAAGATACACGGTTCTAGCCCCACATTTGTGTAAGTCAATCAGCTCTCGATAGGTAATATGAATATTCCGCCAGGCTACTTAACTTCCCATAATATTTCCCAGTATAATTCAGGTTGAATCGACCTGGGAGACAAGGTCACTTGAAATCTTTGATTTGAGGGGAATTCGAACTCATGCCCACTGGACCAGCAGGCCAGCGTGCTAGCCACTAAGTTAAGTAAGCAAGGAAATAATAATACCACATGGATCCAGATCTTACAACTCGAGGCTGCCGTGTATTGTTTCTCGTGTTGTATCATCAGTTGCGTTGACTTACCGGCAGTTCTGGTTAATTCTTTATGACTCATTACTTGGCAGAAACAGTATCATATCTTGGCAATACACAAAATGCCCCATTTCACTGGACTTAGATATTAGCATTTCTTTTTGTTTCATGGGACCAGATGTCACCAAGACATGATACACCCCATGTTTCACGAGGCCAGATGTACCTAGACACGACACTCCCCTACTTTACTGACGTCATATCTAATCAAGGCAAGACACGCCCCTAGTTTACTGATATCAAACCTAATCAAGACACGACACGCCCCTAATTTCACACGGCCAGATGTCACCTAGACACAACACGCCCCTAGTTTACTGACGTCAAACCTAATCAAGACACGACACGCCCCTAGTTTCACGAGGCCAGATGTCACCTAGACACGACACGCCCCTAGTTTACTGACGTCAAACCTAATCAAGACACAACACGCCCCTAGTTTCACGAGGCCAGATGTCACCTAGACACGACACGCCCCTAGTTTACTGACGTCTAACCTAATCAAGACACAACACGCCCCTAGTTTCACGAGGCCAGATGTCACCTAGACACGACACGCCCCTAGTTTACTGACGTCAAACCTAATCAAGACACAACACGCCCCTAGTTTACTGACGTCAAATCTAATCGAGATACGACACGCCCCTAGTTTACTGATGTCAAACCTAATCAAGACACGACACGCCCCTAGTTTCACGAGGCCAGATGTCACCTAGACACGACACGCCCCTAGTTTACTGACGTCAAACCTATCAAGACACAACACGCCCCTAGTTTCACGAGGCCAGATGTCACCTAGACACGACACGCCCCTAGTTTACTGACGTCAAACCTAATCAAGACACAACACGCCCCTAGTTTCATGAGGCCAGATGTCATCTAGACACGACATGCCCCTAGTTTCACAAGGCCAGATGTCACCTAGACACAACACGCCCCTAGTTTCACGAGGCCAGATGTCACCTAGACACGACACGCCCCTAGTTTACTGACGTCAAACCTAATCAAGACACAACACGCCCCTAGTTTACTGACGTCAAATCTAATCGAGATACGACATGCCCCTAGTTTCACAAGGCCCGATGTCCCTAGACACGACACCCCTAGTTTACTGAGTCAAACCTAATCAAGACACGACACGCCCCTAGTTTCACAAGGCCAGATGTCACCTAGACACGACACGCCCCTAGTTTACTGACGTCAAACCTAATCAAGACACGACACGCCCCTAGTTTCACAAGGCCAGATGTCACCTAGACACGACATGCCCCTAGTTTCACAAGGCCAGATGTCACCTAGATACGACACGCCCCTAGTTTACTGACGTCAAACCTAATCAAGACACAACACGCCCCTAGTTTGACGAGGCCAGATGTCACCTAGACACGACACGCCCCTAGTTTACTGACGTCAAATCTAATCGAGATACGACACGCCCCTAGTTTACTGATGTCAAACCTAATCAAGACACGACACGCCCCTAGTTTCACGAGGCCAGATGTCACCTAGACACGACACGCCCCTAGTTTACTGACGTCAAATCTAATCGAGATACGACACGCCCTAGTTTACTGATGTCAAAACCTAATCAAGACACAACACGCCCCTAGTTTACTGACGTCAAATCTAATCGAGATACGACACGCCCCTAGTTTACTGATGTCAAACCTAATCAAGACACGACACGCCCCTAGTTTCACGAGGCCAGATGTCACCTAGACACGACACGCCCTAGTTTACTGACGTCAAACCTAATCAAGACACAACACGCCCCTAGTTTCACGAGGCCAGATGTCACCTAGACACGACACGCCCCTAGTTTACTGACGTCAAACCTAATCAAGACACAACACGCCCCTAGTTTCATGAGGCCAGATGTCATCTAGACACAACATGCCCCTAGTTTCACAAGGCCAGATGTCACCTAGACACAACACGCCCCTAGTTTCACGAGGCCAGATGTCACCTAGACACGACACGCCCCTAGTTTACTGACGTCAAACCTAATCAAGACACAACACGCCCCTAGTTTACTGACGTCAAATCTAATCGAGATACGACACACCCCTAGTTTACTGACGTCAAACCTAATCAAGACACGACACGCCCCTAGTTTCACAAGGCCAGATGTCACCTAGACACAACATGCCCCTAGTTTACTGACGTCAAACCTAATCAAGACACAACACGCCCCTAGTTTACTGACGTCAAATCTAATCGAGACACGACATGCCCCTAGTTTCACAAGGCCAGATGTCACCTAGACACGACACGCCCCTAGTTTACTGATGTCAAACCTAATCAAGACACGACACGCCCCTAGTTTCACAAGGCCAGATGTCACCTAGACACGACACGCCCCTAGTTTACTGACGTCAAACCTAATCAAGACACGACACGCCCCTAGTTTCACAAGGCCAGATGTCACCTAGACACGACATGCCCCTAGTTTCACAAGGCCAGATGTCACCTAGATACGACACGCCCCTAGTTTACTGACGTCAAACCTAATCAAGACACAACACGCCCCTAGTTTCACAAGGCCAGATGTCACCTAAACACGACATGCCCCTAGTTTCACAAGGCAAGATGTCACCTAAACACGACATGCCCCTAGTTTCACAAGGCCAGATGTCACCTAGACACGACATGCCCCTAGTTTCACAAGGCAAGATGTCACCTAAACACGACATGCCCCTAGTTTCACAAGGCCAGATGTCACCTAGACACGACACGCCCCTAGTTTACTGACGTCAAACCTAATCAAGACACAACACGCCCCTAGTTTACTGACGTCAAATCTAATCGAGATACGACACACCCCTAATTTACTGACGTTAAACCTAATCAAGACATGACACGCCCCTAGTTTACTGACGTCAAACCTAATCAAGACACGACACGCCCCTAGTTTCACAAGGCCAGATGTCACATAGACACGACACGCCCCTAGTATACTGACGTCAAACCTAATCAAGACACGACACGCCCCTAGTTTCACAAGGCCAGATGTCACCTAGACACGACATGCCCCTAGTTTCACAAGGCCAGATGTCACCTAGACATGACACACCCCTAGTTTACTGACGTCAAACCTAATCAAGACACGACACGCCCCTAGTTTCACAAGGCCAGATGTCACCTAGACACGACACGCCCCTAGTTTACTGACGTCAAACCTAATCAAGACACGACACGCCCCTAGTTTCACAAGGCCAGATGTCACCTAGACACGACACGCCCCTAGTTTACTGACACGTCAAACCTAATCAAGACACGACACACCCCTAGCTTCACGAGGCCAGATGTCACCTAGACACGACACGCCCCTAGTTAACTGACCAAAGAACTCTCAAAGCTAGTTTGGCAATCTAAGGTATACTAACATACGTTTTGGATAATGCATCGTTGCATACAAGCTCTCCCTGATATTAGTTCCCCTTCTACTATCCACTAATTTACAGTTGAACAGATACTAGATAACATGCCAGCACTTACTGTTTGGCATTCAGAGATAGTAACGGTTTGCATAAGACACTTTTCATTATCTGAAACGCAGCATCTGTATCGATATTCTGCGTATAATCTCTGTCACACACCTGCCATGTGACGTTATGGTTATTCCCAAATATTTCAATTTATTCAACAGGTACAATCAAATCAAGACGTGGCACGACAGGAAATTGCCCTCTTCTAGTATTATGTTTCATTGTGGTGTTATCTTTTTCTTTGATATAACCATTGTTTCTGCTTTCCAGATATTCTCGACATGCATTTTTTGCACTCTTTGTTAGTACACTTCCCAAGAGTTTTTGTTGTTGTGTGTTGAGTTTTTAGCTCCACACACAATGTTATCTACACAGTGCAGATTGTTTATATTATAACCTCCAAATCACATTTCTGGTCTCTCTTTAATCTCTTTTATTATTGCTTCGTTATACGCACACACAAGCTAACCAAAACGAGGCAGATGTCTCGAATACAAAAACACGCCTCCAATTAATTTACGTCAGATGTCACTAATACACAAACACGCCCCAATTTACTGACGTCAGATGTCACTAATACACAAACACGCCCCAATTTACTGACGTCAGATGTTACGAATACACAAACACACCCCCAGTTTACTGACGTCTGTTGTCGTCAAGATGAGACATGCTCTAAGTTTGCCGGCTTCGAGATCATTCTAATACATAAACACGACCCTACTGTACTTACGCCTTACCTCACCAATACACAACCCACATCCAGTTTACTGACACCAGAGTCCAAACAGACACGACACACTCTAAGACTGATGATGCCTGATCTCAAAGATACATAACACACCCTTGGTATATAGACACCAGATCTCACGGAAACAAGACACCCTTAGTCTACTGACGCCTCAACTTTCTTAGTACTCTCACGCAAGCTCCAACCATAGTATTATTTTCTGCGCACGAGTGTTGTTTAACGACGAGAAGGGGTAGGGGTGGGGGGGGGTGGTGGCGAGGGCGAGAAGAGAGAGTGGACAGAGTGACAAAGAGAGGAAGAGAGTGTGTGAGAGACAGAAAGAGAGGGAGAAAAGAGAGAGAGAGTGGGGGGAAGAGGGAAGGGGAGAAGAGAGAGTGTGTGTGTGCGAGAGAGAAGTGAGAGAGAGAGAGAGAGGAGAGAGAGAGAGAGAGAGAGAGAGAGAGAGAGAGAGAGAGAGGGAGTGAAGAGAGAAAGAGGGAGATTAAATATATCTCTCCAGGATCCACATTCACATACAGCCACCAGGTGAAAACAAAGAATACCCTAAGAAAATCATTTGCAGTATTAACAAGCGTAGTTTAAGTAGACTCACTCATGACAAGCCTTCTGGTCGAGTTTTGCGAACTCAGCAGACAAGTTCATTATAACCAATCACATGTCCTGATTTACACAATTTCGATTTAACTTCAAGGTTACAAATTAGAGTTTGTTAGCAGAGTTCAGTGAACTAATTTGTATGGAAAACATAAAGAGATGAACGATAGAAACACAATGCGGAAGCCACAAGAGTTGAATTGTGTTCAATACAAACTAGGCTGGGGAGATGAAACTGCGCGAGCAGCGAGATTCTCGTTATGTAGTTCGATAGATACATCAACTGCCATGGTAGAGGTGCCAGTAGTAGTAGTAGTAGTAGTAGTAGTAGTAGTAGTAGTAGTAGTAGTAGTAGTAGTAGTAGTAGTAGTAGTAGCTTCAGTAGTAGTAGTAGCTTCAGTAGTAGTAGTAGTAGTAGTAGTAGTAGTAGTAGTAGTAGCAGTAGTAGTAGTAGTAACAGCAGCAGTAGTAGTAGTAGTAGTAGTAGTAGTAGTAGTAGTAGTAGTAGTAGTAGTAGTAGGAGGAGGCGATGAAGAAAAAGAAGATTAAGAGGGGAAGGAGCAGCAACAGCAGCAAACACAGCTGTAGCCACAGTAGCACCTTCATCAGCAGCAGGAGCAGAAGAAGAAGAAGAAGAAGAAGAAGAAGAAGAAGAAGAAGAAGAAGAAGAAGAAGAAGAAGAAAGAAGAAGAAGAGAGAAGAAGAAGAAGAAGAAGAAGTATACGAGGAAAAGCAGCATTTATGAAAAGCAGCTTTAAGATAAATGACAACAAATATCAAAGAGAAATAATCAGCCTTTGAATAACTCGGCACGATCTCTGACTGCACGATGAAAGGCCACTTCTGACAGGAGACCTTTCTTCTACTGGTCTCATTTTCGCGTCTTTCATGAAAACAAGGTCTCACGCAAACACACATTACAAGCAGGAGTTTCACTGTTGATACCAGCCGAAGGTACACGTAACTTGAAGCCTTACAGATAAGTTTCAAAAAAAAAATAGTTGCATATCCTTTACAGGACGTCGCAGTCAACCCTATCATTTTTTGGGGCTGTTTGTGATCTCTTGGCAAGTTTACTTTCAGTAGTTTGTTTTCTGAACGACCGGCACACATACCATTTTATTTAAGTAAAACCCAACGCATGGCATTGCTGCCACAATTGATAGCTTACAGAAAAGTTAGCTACAGGACGTTGCAGTTAACCCCAGCATATTTTGGCTGTTTGTTATTTCTTGGCAAGTTTACGTTAAGTAGTTTGCTATTGCAAACGACCGGCACTCATACAACTGTGTGGAAACTAAGGCAAGGCGGTCTGCTGCCAAACCGACCGCAGTCGTGTTAAGAATGAGGTATGCGGGATTACAAATTGCGTCCGTAACGTCTTCGCCACAGAATCGGCAAACTTTCTAGGGAATTGTACGTTCTGTAGTTTGCAGACTTTCTGAACGACCGACGCTCATACCACTGCGAGAATAAACGCAAGGCGGTCTGCTGTCAAATCGCCTGTGACTGACTTCGAACCCGGCATGCGGGATTGTAAAGCTGGGATCGTTGCTCCCAAACCACGGACACCGGTGACAACGGAGAAGTGAACTCTTAACAATGAAAACACCCGAATGTCCACGAAATGACAAAGTTAACTCATGGGAAGTGAGGCATTGGAAAACATCGTGACGGTTGGAAAGATCAAGGGGAAGAGAGGCATTAGAGAGAACTATGAAGAATGGACAAGACAAGACTCCCCTACCAAGCCCTCATATGGTCACCGGTAGGGAAAAGAAAACTGGGAAGACCAAGATAGACCCTGCGTAGAACCATCATTAGAGAAGGCTCATTCAAGTAAATATCCAAGATCTACAACAAGTAGCAGCGAACCGCCAGACATGGAGAGCCATGATTTCTGCCCTATGTGCCGCCTTAGGCTCAAGAGGAAAGGCTAACTAAGTAAGTAATACTAACTAACTAACTAACTAACTAACTAACTAACTAACTAACTAACTAACTAACTAACTAACTAAGTTAACTAACTAACTAACTAACTAACTAACTATGACGACTGGAAAGATCAAGGGGAAGAGAGGCAGGGGCATACCAAGAGAAATGATGCTGGATCGAGAGAGATGGTGGCATGGAGGAATATCATCAGCAAACTTGATCCAAAATACCCAAGACCGAGATATGTGAAGAGATATGAACGCGAACGCCAGCTGGCAAGGCACTTGATGATGATGGAGATGAACTACTCCCCACTGAGTGACTGTGTCTGCACAGTGGGTAGAGCTAGCTAGCTTACCCGTTTGGAGGTGAGCTTCAACCCCCAAAAACAAGAAGTATGCACACACCTCAGATAGCCCCTGGTGGCCGGATCTCGTAAAATAGGTAGCAGAGATTTATGTGCGAAGACGAGGAAAGGTGGTGACGGAGGATGGTTGGTCAACTTGTTTCATACTGACATGACCTCATATTTTTGAGGACTTATTAATTTACACAACAACGACAGTATTGATCCTGGTGCTATCCTGACATCGTATACTTCTCATCACCTAGTTTATCCTAATTTTTATCATCTCCGTACCTCTGAAGTCGGAGTGGGTTTGCCTGATGGCGAGGGACATTGGTAATAAGAGAAAGCTAATTCATATGCAGAATTCAGTCCAGTGCTACTAGAATTAGAGTGTATGCACTACGCTTAATAAAAGCAAGCAAGCATCTCCCCGCCCCCCCCCCCACCCCCAAGCCAAAATAAACATTAAATAAATCATCATTGTTGTCGCCATCATTGTGCTCCTCTTTATTGTATTTTAAGCCGCGCTTCCTCTTCGTTATCTTCATTTTCTTCGTCACCTTTTTCTTCTTGTCCCCCTGCCCTTATCAGCATATTCCACGAGGCCAATGGTAGACGATCACGCTGACATGGGTACAGTTCAAAATTGATAGTAAAAATGGAGTAGAGTAAGATAAAATCCCATTCGGCATAATTTACACGAAACGAAAGAATAACAACCAACTCCTACGAAATCCCCCAGAAGACAATGGGAAAACCTTGTCGTGCTTAGAAACAGGTCCTCTTCACCTATAGGAAACACGTGTTATGTCTGGCTACAGTTGTATCAGGGCATTCTCAGTTGTGTTCTTTTAAAGACTCGACAACGTACACTGTCAAGTGAAGGGAAACCATCCCGACGGCTACAATCACAGGCCAGGCTCGGGAGCTGAATGGTCTCGAAGTATGGTGTACGTTTCGAGTGCTGGAGGTCTCGGGTTCAAGCCCCGGTGAGGACCGGGATTTTTTTCACGTGGACTTCGAGCAAAAACAAATTTCCCCCGGTCTCTGAGTAGTGAGATCGGACTCCTATGTGTATTGTTGCGCACGTAAAATATCCCTTGGCAGTTTTTTTTTTTTTAGCATATCCTTTTACAGGACTTAGCTGTCAACACCAGCATCTTTCAGCTGTATGTTGATCTCTTGGCAAGATTACGCTCAGAAGTTTGCCATTCCTTTCTGAGCGGCCGGCTCAGTATCCCGCAAGTCACGAGCGGGGGTCGAACCGCCTCAGTTCTCGCTCCGCTACGAGACTCTGCGTGATAAACGGGATTACAGAGAGAAAGTGTTGTAACCCCACAGCCAGAGAGACCGGCCCCTTGGCAGTTGGAGATCGAAAAAGAGTAGCCTAACGGCGCCGCCCTGGGCAAAATTTCCAGTTAAAAATCTACCCACAGTATTTCATGATCCTCGCCGGTACTACGGAGTTCGTGCACTGAGCTAAATTTTCCGGAGTCAGGCTTGAGTTAGGAGTAGAATGGAGTACTATGGGTTACACCCGTGTGCCGTGATGTTGATCCGTCGACCTAACGATGACTAAACGAGTAAACGAGTCACACGCCGGGACGTAAGTACTGACACGATAGGGAAACTGAAACCAGCAGAAATGTGGTATCTGAGAGGAATGTTTAGAATAGTATGTACAGAGATGACAACAGATGGGGAGGAACTGATAGTTGCAAGTCCTGAAGATCACGCATCAAAACAATAAGCCAAGCTGTTAGTTGCATATACTTTACACGACGTCGCAGTCAGCCCCAGCATTTGTAGGCTGTTTGGATTTCTGGTCATGTTTATGTTCAGTAGTGTGCCATTGATTTCAGGACGATCATCACTCATAGCTTTGTATGCAAACCAAGATTGATTGTAGAGCTGAAGGTGAGAACTAAACAAATACCAGTGAATCAAGAGGTGTTGACAAGATGCTGACACTGGATAGGACATTATGGGAACTGAGAATGGTTTAACAATAAAGGCAATTGTCCAGAACCCATAGCGCAGGAGAAATAAAGGAAGTCATAGAACACACGAAGAGGAGTAGAGATAGAAATTAATAACATGGGAGGACATGGACGGGGATGAATGGGATAGCCAGGGATAGGATGACTTGGAGTGAGTTGGCTGAAGGCGTATGCATCAATTGAAGATAAAGGGCCAAAGAAAAAGTGCCTCAATCATACGCATGTGTGTAATTTTAACAAGACATTATCTAGCCGAGGCATTGCTAATGACAATCTGTCTTATCTGTTGAAGCCTAAAATAAGCGACAATATTCATAAATGCTCAGAAAAACAAACATGCTACCGAGATTCTCTCTCTCTCTCTCTCTCTCTCTCTCTCTCATCTCTCTCTCTCTCTCTCTCTAATCGTCAGTGTATGTGAGTGTAAAGTGTGAGAGTTTGTTCATTTTAGTTTCAGTGATTATGAGAGGCATCTTGTATGTGTCTAGATGTGAGGATGAGTGTGTGGAGGATGAGTGTGTGGGGGATGTGTGTGTGTGTGATGTGTGTGTGTGTGATGTGTGTGTGGGGGATGTGTGTGTGAGCGATGTGTGTGTGTGGGGAATGTGTGTTGGAGGTAGCGGATGCGTGTATGGGTTGGGGGCGGGTGTATGGATGGGGGATGTGTGAGTGGGTGAGGGTTATGTGGGTAGGTGGGGGATGTGTCTCATAGCATAGTAATATGCATTGTTTATGTTTATGATAACAACATTCAGTTGACAATGTTTTTGTCCTATGTGAATCTATCATGCACTATTGATAAACAAAAGATGGGAAGGGCCGAATGTAAGACGGGCTTGCGTGTCGAATTTGTGACACTTTGAAAATAAAGCTCTCTCTCTCTCTCTCTCTCTCTCTCTCTCTCTGGCCTTACCTTCCCACCCTCATCCACCCGTTATATATTGGGAGGGAATGTTAGTTAATTGCCGTCTTCACTTCAGCTCTTTCAACAACGCGTAAAAAAATAGCGGGATCCAAATATGACCGAACTGTCCACAATCAAGTCCGTCTCAAGTGGAGGCGGTCAGCTGCTTCAACACGCTACAACAAGCATAGTGTGCGCACGCATGCGCGTGTTTGTATATAGGTGAAAGGAACCTAGGCCTTTTTAACAAGAAACCAGATTACACTGCAATGTACCTCCCTGCTACATCTGAAGTTGCTGTTTGTTTGCAGTTAAAGTCAGGTGTATGCCACATCAAGGTTAAAGTTAGTTGCAGATCCTTTACCGGACGTAGCAGTCAACTCCAGCAATTTTGGCTGTTTGAGATTCCTGGACAAGTTTACGTTCAGTAGTTTGCCATTGCTTTCTGAACGACCGGAAATCATACAATTGTATGGAAACCAACGCTAGGCGGTGGCTTCCAAATCGCTCGCAGTTGTTTCTACACGGTGTTCGGGATTACGAATAGCATTTGTAACCCATTCGCCACAGATACGGTACAACGCGGGAAATACTGAACAACAGCATATTTACAATGTATGTGCTTGGAGTAGTAAACTACGAATATCAAAGCGGTACAGAGCAGTAGTTAGGCCACGTCATGTCTTTATCTGTTCCTCATACACAGTAACTGTTTCTAAAGATCCGCGTTCAGGAGAAGGTACACGGCATCTAACGATCTGAGCTTAGATAGAGTTATGGTCTCCAAAGATCTGAGCTTAGATAGAGTTATGGTCTCTAAAGATCTGAGTTCAAACAGAGGTATAATCTCTAAAGATATAAATTCAAATAGAGGTATAGCCTCTAAAGATCTGGGTCCAAATATAGGTATAGTCTCTAAAGATATAAATTCAAATAGAGGTAGTCTCTAAAGATCTGAGTTCAAATAGAGGTATAGTCTCTAAAGATCTGGGTCCAAATATAGGTATAATCTCTAAAGATATGAATTCAGATAGAGGTAAAGTCTCTAAAGATCCGAATACAGAAACAGATAGAGCCTCTAAAGATATGAATACAGAAACAGGTACAGTCTCTAAATGTATGAATACAGAAACAGGTACAGTCTCTAAAGATATGAAAACAGAAGCAAGTATAGTCTCTAATGATATGAATTCAGAAAAAAGATACGGTCTACACGTGTTTGCGTTCCCAATGTGTAAGTCATTAAGCGCTTGTTTTTCAGACTGCTGTAACGGTTTCTAGCCTGCCATTCCGAAGGCCAGCCTTGACAGACACCACGATCCTCATTGTTTTCTAGCATTTGATAATCACAGTAAACAGAACCATATTGGAGTTGATCCACAAGATAACACAATCACCGAAAGTGTTTGCGTGTGCTCGGATCGGTATAAAGGCAAGATATGTGCTTTGACTCCTACACGACGAGAAGCTGGTACTTGGATCGATGTTTCCAAACATTCAAATCAATAATCCTGATAGCAACGATATACAGCATTGTCCTGCCTTATTGTCAGAGGAGATATCAGTCTCTAATGAATATGAATTAAGAAGCGATAAGGTAATGTCATGTGTCATTTGCGTTCCCAAGATATTGAATTCTGATAGAGGTACTCTTCTTCCGTCTCCTCTTCTTCTTTGCGGTCATCCGGGTCGTTTTTGTCAGATGTATGATTGCGGAGAGAGTTGTTCAGCACCCTTCGGGCCGAAACCTCTTGGTCCAGCTGTAATCCGACTTCTGCCGTGCATTTTTGATCCAGCGTTAGCCATCTCCTGGAGGACTCTCACTTTTGTGCAGTACTGTCTGCATCCGCATGCTCTTCAAGTTGGAACAGTCGAAGACTTCACGGTCTATTCCCTCCTACCAGTACGGCCCTGTCAAGAAGGACAAGCATTGCATAATTACATTATCATACGTGATTCCGGCTCAAGGACCCCCACTGCCCATACACCGCAAGGTTCTATATAGGCAGGTAAAAGACAGTTTTTGAACATTGCCCTATCTACCATTACATATGATGTTAACACTTGCTCAAGAGGAAGGACTAACTATAGTTCCACTGAAACAGTATAAGATACCCGCAGGAGATCAGAATAGCAGACATACAATATGGGGCCAGTCTTATATATCGCTTATGAGTTAGTTCTTCAGTTGATTGTCAAGTTAACCGCCTCGCAATGCCCTATGACAACAACATGAACACAAGTCTTCCAAAGAAGACATAACAGCAACAATCGTTTCCGTGCTAACATTTACTGCCATTCTTTACTCTTGCCGCCCCCTCAATTTCTACGCTCAAATAACACTTGCTCAGAGGCTAGCATAACAATCACGTATACACACTATTAAGTGGAGCGTGGAGTTTATAATAAGGCGAAAACATTCACGACAGAACACTGGAATTGCTGGAGACTAAACACAATTCAATAATACAACAATCATCAAGCCAGCACCAGATGCCTTCTACAACGCGGCATTAGATATGTTTAAGGTGATCAGTGTGTGTGTGTGTGTGTGTGTGTGTGTGTGTGTGTAGCCATGCTGTGACGTCATCAACAGTGTGCGTGTGGGGTGGGGGGGGGGATGAGAACGTTACATGTTCTTTGCAGGACATCGCGATCAACCCCAGCTTGATTTTATAGACAAATTTTATGTTCAGTAGTTTGCCATTGATTTCTGAACAAGAGGTCACCGCTTAAGTCCAACTGACTGGCGTGGACTGAACCGACTACCCTGCCATCAGTGCACAAGAAGCGCGAGAGCGTAAAACCTCTCGGTTATGCTGACCTCTCATCAACAGTGACAGCGAACCATTCGTGTATTTTACATTAGAACATTTCTCAGTTGTCTAGTGCCCTCTGACATCTGTATTCCATGTATGTTCTCATATGCTTAAGAGAGAATACATCCATGGCTGATAAATTTATCCATGGCAGAATACTCCGATGGCTGATATAATTACCCATGGCAGAATATATTAATGGATGACATATTTATCCATGGCAGAAGACATCCATGGCTGATATATTTATCCATGGCATAATACTTCAATGGCTGATATATTTATCCATGGCAGAAGACATCAATGGCTGATATATTTATCCATGGCAGAATACATCAATGGCTGATATATTTATCCATGGCATAATACTTCAATGGCTGATATATTTATCCATGTGAGTTCTTTCTTCTTGTGAGAGAATACATCAATGTATGATATATATCCATGGCAGAATACATCAATTGCTGATACATTTATTCATGTAAGTTCTTTCTTCTTGTGAGAGAATAAACCAATCGATGATACATTTTTCTTGTGTATGTTCTCTCTTTATATTAGAGAAGTTATCAACATGTGATATATTTATCCGCGTATGTTACCTTTTGTTATGTGAGAAAATATCAATGCATGATATATTAACAGTGTATGTTGACTTGGCCGGTCTCCGTGGCCAAAAGCTTGCGAACGCGCTTCGTGAGCCGGGTACCAGGCGTTCGAAACTCAGCTGCGACCGATTTATTCAGCAGACCGTGTCGCGCTGTGTTATAACATGCTGGTATGGGAGCCGGTCGTTCAGAAAGCAATGGCAAACTGCTGAACGTAACACTTGCCTAGTACATCAACAGCAGCTGGAAAATGTTGACGTTGACTGCAACGTCCCGTAAGGGATAAGAAACATTTTTTTTATGTTGACTTGTCGTTCAGACATCAATGGCAAACTAGTGAACGTAAAATTGCCTGGTAAATTACCAAAAGCCAATAGGGACTGGGAGTGAGTCATTGGCACCTTGCCGCCTTGACAGACGATAGTTTGTTACATTGTGCTTCAAAAAGGCTTAATAGTTACAACCCATGGCGGTAGCGGATGTGACTGATCAGACCAGTACACTTCGTAAATATTCGTCCACAATGGATGCATGTGAACACATGGTTATTGTCACCATGACGCACCATCTTACCTCTCACGTGCTCAGTGTGTGACCTATCTGCAATCATTTTCTCCTTTGTCTTTATTCCATTTCTGATATTTCCACTCCATGCAACACATTCGGCGGCGACTTGCTCCGAATGTGCATTATGAATGCCTGTTTCAATCATGTCCCGCTTACACACATCTTTATATCGTAGTAGAGACCGACCTCGAGATCTCTTACCCATCTGTAATTCACCAAACAAGATGTCCTTTGATATCCTACCATCATCCATCCTCCTAACGTGTCCTATTCATCTAAGTCTACGATGACTGAGCGTGGAACAAACCGTCACAAGACCTGATCTTTTCAATACTTCAGTGGGCTGGGAGTGAGTGCAACGTTATGAAAAGGACATGCCATTATTGTGTTGCTGATTTATATGTTTCATACTCATCGACGACGCTTGGTAGCGGATGTCATTATAGAGACAAGGGCTATTGTCATCGACCAGTATCATCACCGCGAAGAAAAGAAACAATGGCGGACTAGGTGTCTACAGATACCTAGAAATTATAGCAGGCAATGATATAGATTTTAAAAAAAACCTGTTATGGGAATAAAGTTAAGCACAGGACATGTTAAGTGATGATGATGATGTTGCCCGAGAGTTGTATCCGTGTATGGTTTCTCATTAAGCCAGATGACATCAACACGAGACATCTCTCATGACGAAGACGAAAGATATTTAATTGAAACGTTGCAAGAACACCTCTTATAAACATGTTCAAGTGACTGAACATACCAGATTTCCTATCATACGTAAGAATCTCCGAGCTCGGGTAATCAACAAACGTACAAGGCAGTGGAATTCCACTGATGTAGGCGTATGATCCAAGTTCATCGAAATAATGAGAATACATTCACCACTCCGGCTTTAGGTGAATCTCATTGGCGTTAACCAAAAACAAATTTTCATTGGCTGGTTCAATTCACTTCCGCTGATACATTTTTACACACTAAATCACACTGCTCGCTGGTCACTAATTGGACTTTATTAGCGTGACTATTCGCGCCAGTCTCTTTGTTCTGATTTTTTTTATAGCCTAGAAAAAAATATAAGTACGAATATAAGTACATGAAAACCTTAAAAGTGTGATATCAGTTACAATAACCATGCCATTGTCTTGTAAACTGTCAATATTGTTGTTAAGGATGTCGAGACGTAAGCACATGGCATCACAGCGCAGACGAACACGGTGACGCCATAATGACAGGCTAAAGATGGCCGCCCTACTTTTGACTTGCATCAAAGAGGAGCAGCGTTTTGTTATCCGGTTTTTGATCAGTGAAGGGATGAAACTTATAGAAATTCATCGGCTAATAAAGGTCCAATATGGTGATGCATGTCTGTTAGTCCAGCAAGTGTATGAGTAGAGTAGGAAGTTTCAAAATGGCGTGACTTCTGTAGCAGACTGTTCACGACCGGGTCAGGCACATCGAGTGTGACCCCAGAGTAATTTTTCACAGGAATCCAAGCATTATATAGGCGCTGGAGGACTTGCTATGAACGCAGTGGTGACTACATTGAAAATACCACATTCGTTGTTTACTTTTTCAGAATATATTCATTCTCTCTCTCTCTCTCTCTCTCTCTCTCTCTCTCTCTCTCTCTCTCTCTCTCTCTCTCTCTCTCTCTCTCTCTCACACAACACACACACAAATTTAAAAAAAACAAACAACATTGTAGGTTTTAATTTGAAGCCCCCTTGTTGCTGTCTTTCTTTCAAATTGTGACTCTTTGAAAAATGAAGTGTGTTCGTTCCTTCTATATTTTCGGAATGTGAGTATTCCTTAACTTATTCTTTTGCCATTGTATAGAGACATAAGGTCTAAATCAATTCCCTCCACGCTCTCTATCCTTAGCTATCCCACGCAGCCGCGTCCATGTCCTCTCCATATTAATAATTTCTGTCCCTACTTCTTTTTTCCATGTATTTGGGGGTTTCCTCTGTTTCTTTTGCCTTGTGGATTCCAGACAGGCTCTTGTTAGGCATACTATACTCTCTGGTTTTCTCAATGAACACCCTATCCAGCTTCAGTGTCCATACTTGACTGATATTTATCTACTTCTCCCACAAGTTCCACAATGGTTTCCTTAGTCTGTGTGTCTGTTATTTCACATATACCTGATTAATATCCATTTCTAAAACTAATGTCGCTATTTAAATGGCTGGGTACACATTATGTCAATATTCCATAGTTGTGGGTTCATATGTATGATAGACATGGACATATTGTTAAGGGGCGTTGGCTGTGTGTCAGAATGCATTTGCTTCTTCAGCGAGGCGCTGTGGTCATTTCAGGGCTGCAGGTTCGAATCAAACAATTAAAATAACAAATCGCCATGAAGCAGTAGACGAAGCGTCACTTTGCCCTGGGCCTGTGATGTCACAGGGCCATCACATTCTGTAGGCCTGAATGCACGAAGGAGTAGGTGGCCAGTCCAGTCCTCCGTTAGCGGACGATGAACGTAGGCGTTGAAATCACTTCATGACACTATCACCTATCAACTACGCTAACATAGAGGTGAGAAAAGTGGCTGGGGGTTCATAGCCAAAGCCAATGGTCGACGTTTGGGGCAGGAGAGCCTGGCATATGATACCACAACACCCATCTTAAGAATGGAGGTGGAGGCGGTCACTGCGGCTCTCCGCTGGATGGAGAATACGACACACACACACACACACACACACACACACACACACACACACACACACACACACACACACATCGTGATTGTAACTGACTCAGAAAGCATGCTGACGAGGGTGAGGAACGGGCAGGCTTCGTGCGGAGTGGCTTGCTTCGCTTCGGAGGACACGGGTGACAAGCATCGACTGGATCTTTTCTCCGGGGCATGCCGGTGTGCTGGGAAATGAACAGGCAGACAGATTGGCTGGCTCTGCAGAACTTGGTGGAGTATTGATACATGACAAGACAGACATGGTTGCGGCCTTGTGGGAGCACGTGCACACCTCGGAGGAGCAAATGGATTACCATGGTCTGGCAAGAATGAGGCAGCGAGGAGTGACGAGAGGATCTGGCCCGACGCTCAACGCTCAGAGGAAAGGCGAGACGGACATATAATCAGATTGCTACTGGTACTATTAGTGTTGGAACTCTTCGCTGGCTGCTGAGGATGGGGACGGAGCGCTTATGGGAATGCCCCGAATGCTGTGATGTCGATTCCTAAATCAATCAATCAATCAATCAATCAATCAATCAATCAATCAACTACGCTAACACTCCCGCCGTGGCCATTATAGCTTTCAATTGTTATACGGTCTCGTGTGTCCTCTTATCTCAGCTTCTTGCCTCTACTATTAAGAATGCCACTCAACAGATTGGAATTTTTTTCTCATCATATTACAGGAAGGCCCCGCTATACGTCGCTTCGGTTTACGTCTTTTGCTATAATGTCGTTGTCACCTAGGGGACAAACTTAACTTTACGTCGCTACGTTCCGCAATAACGTCGCCACCTGTCTTGCTATGCCACGCCCTTGCGAAGGAACTTGCTGGCTTGCAGAGGAACTACATAATGCTCCGTAGTGTTATCGCCGTCGGACGTCTCCTTACCCAGTTGTTGTTGTCAGTTTTGAGTTAACGTCACCATTTTACATTTTGTGCAGTGCATTTCCCCAGAATTTTATCGTGTAATCCCCCATAATTATGAGTTCAAAGCGCACAAGAAGTTCTGATAGTGTGTCTGTCTGGTTGTAAGAGAACCAGGAAAAGTGTTACTCTTGAGAAGTTAGATGTGTTACGTCGTTTTGAGGCTGGCGATCGGACTGTTGACATCGGTTAAGTCCATGATTTTACCTCCCATCGCGGTAAGGACAATTCGTGCAGGTGCTGACAAAATCAAAGAGAGATGCTAAAAACGTAACCACTTTGAGTGCTTCCAAGATCACTCGTACCAGAAGTACTCTTATGGAGAACATGGAAGTACTGCTAGCCGTCTGGATTGAAGACCAGAACCAACGGAATATGCCTGATAGCATGATGGCTATCCAAGACTAAGCAAAGTCTCTCTATGAAGATCTAGCTAAGAAAGCGGACGAGAGCAGTACTAGTAGTGCTGATGATAGCTTTGGAGTGAGTCGTGGTCTTAATGCCTTTACGTCCCAATAACTCTACCACTCGCCCTCCAACCCACCTCTATTTAGCCAATAAATATCAACATCCATCAAAAGAAACAGTACATAATACACTGTATTTAATTTACTTCTACGGGAAATAGTGTTTCGCTCCACGTCGTTTCACTGAAAATCGCGTTTTCCAAGATCATAACCCCAACGTTAACAGGGGCCTTCCAGTACTTGTTCTACCATTATCATCAACATACTATACCATTTCGGTAAACATATGGTGGAGGAGGTGGTAACTGCAGTTCCAGTCTTAACGATCTTCAGTGGTCGAGCAGGCTCGTGTTTTTTTGTTTTTTTTTTGGTTTCATTTGACCAAGCCATACAGCTCATTGTCTCCACTTGATCATTTTCCCCATCACGTTTGTCGTTCTTACAACATGTTCCGAAGTAGACGAAGCGTCAATTTGCCCTGGGCCTGTGACGTCACAGGGCCATCATATTATGTAGGCCTGAATGCACGAAGGAGTAGGTGGCCAGTCCAGTCCTCCTTCGGGCAAAATTTCGAGTTAAAAATCTACCGAAAGTATTTCAGGATCTTCGCCGATGCAACGGAGTTCGTGCATTGAGCTCAGTTTCTCCAGACTCAGGTTTGAGTTAGGAGTAAAACGGAGCACTTATGGGTTAAACCGTGTGCTGTGATGTTGATCCAACGACTAAACAAACAAACAACATGTTCTGTAGCTCTCAAGTTTGTCTCTCTTACAATATGTTCAGCTTGTCTTCATCAAGTTGGTAGTTACAACATGTTCCGCGTCTCTCATCAAGTTGTCGTGTTACAACATGTTCCAGCTTGTCTCTCACCAGACTGTCGTTGTTACACCATGTTCAGCTTGTCTCTCATCAAGTTTGTAATAGTTAAACACTTCCAGCTGTCTCTCATCATGTTTGCGAGTTACATTTCCAGCTTCTCTCATAAGTTTGTCGTTAGTTAAACAGTTCAGCTTGTCTCTCATCAAGATGTCGTTTTACAAAACACGTCCAGCTTGTCCTCATCACGTTTGTCGTTTTACAACATGTCCAGTGTCTCCACAAGACGTCGTGTTACATTTTCAGCTTGTTCTCTCGTCAAGGTTTTCATGTTACAACATGTTCCAGCTTGTCTCTCAAGTTTGTCGTTGTTACAACATGTTCCAGCTTGTCTCTCATCAAGTTTGTCGTTTGTACAACATGTTCCAGCTTTGTCTCTCATCAAGTTTGTCGTTGTTACAACATGTTCCAGCTTGTCTCTCATCAAGGACTGTCATTGTTACGTGTTCCAGCTTGTCTCTCATCAAGTTTGTCGTTGTTACGTGTTCCAGCTTATCTCTCATCAAGTTTGTCGTTGTTAATGATCCAGCTTGTATCTCATCAAGACTGTCGTTGTTACAACATGTTCCAGCTTGTATCTCACCAAGACTGTCATTGTTACGTGTTCAGCTTGTCTCTCATCAAGTTTGTCGTTGTTACGTGTTTCCAGCTTGTCTCTCATCAAGTTTGTCGTTGTTACATGTTCCAGCTTGTATCTCATCAAGACTGTCGTTGTTACAACATGATACAGCTTGTTTCTCATCAAGTTTGTCGCTGTTACAACATGATCCAGCTTGTCTCTCATCAAGTTTGTCGTTACAACATGATACAGCTTGTCTCTCATCAAGTTTGTCGTTGTTACAACATTTTCCAGCTTGTTTCTCATCTAGTTTGTCGCTGTAACAACATGATCCAGCTTGTCTCTCATCAAGTTTGTCGTTGTTACAACATGATCCAGCTTGTCTCTCATCAAGTTGTCATTGTTACAACATGTCCCAGCTTGTTTTTCATAAGTTGTCGTTGTTACAACATGATCCAGCTTGTCTCTCATCAAGTTTGGTCGTTGTTACAACATGATCCAGCTTGTCTCTCATCAAGTTTGTCGTTTTAAAACATGACCCAGCTTGTCTCTCATCAAGTTTCGTGTTACAACAGTCCAGCTGTTCTCATCAGTTTGTCGTTTTACAACATGATCCAGCTTGTCTCTCATCAAGTTTGTCGTTGTTACAACATGTCCAGCTTGTCTCTCATCAAGTTTGTCGTTGTTACAACATGTCCAGCTTGTCTCTCATCAAGTTGTCGTTTTACACAGTTCCAGCTTGTTCTCATCAAGTTTGTCGTTCTTACAACATGTTCCAGCTTGTTTCTCATCAGTTTGTCGTTCTTACAACATGTTCCAGCTTGTTTCTCATCCAGTTTGTCGTTCTTACAACATGTTCCAGCTTGTTTCTCATCAAGTTTGTCGTTCTTACAACATGTTCCAGCTTGTTTCTCATCCAGTTTGTCGTTCTTACAACATGTTCCAGCTTGTTTCTCATCCAGTTTGTCGTTCTTACAACATGTTCCAGCTTGTTTCTCATCCAGTTTGTCGTTCTTACAACATGATCCAGCTTGTTTCTCATCCAGTTTGTCGTTCTTACAACATGTTCCAGCTTGTTTCTCATCCAGTTTGTCGTTCTTACAACATGTTCCAGCTTGTTTCTCATCCAGTTTGTCGTTCTTACAACATGTTCAGCGTTTCTCTCACCCCTCCTCCGTTGTCATCTTGACTGCCTACGTCTAATTTATCTAATCAATTTGCTATGACATTTGGAAATTTACAACATAACATTTAAAGCAAAATAATGTCGGCAACACAAACAAAATTGATACACTGAACGTTGCGACTGAGAAGACTTCGTCAGCATGCAAACATTGCCGAGATGACAAAGAACCGTAAGAGTGTACGAGTGTGCACTGCATGAAGCAAATTATCTTAGCTAAATCAAGTATAAGAATTTGAACTGCATGACGTGGGTTTCCTTAGCTAGATCAAGTGTAAACATGTTAACTGTATGACGCGGGTTACCGTAACAAGATCAAGTGTAAACATGTTAACTGTATGACGCGGGTTACCTTAGCTAGATCAAGTGTAAGCATGTTAACTGTATGACGCGTGTTACCTTAGTTAGATCAAGTGTAAGCATCTGCAATGTATGACGCGGGTTACCTTAGCTAGATCACGTGTAAGCATGTTAACTGTATGACGCGGGTTACCTTAGCTAGATCAAGTGTAAGCATGTTAACTGTATGACGCGGGTTACCTTAGCTAGATCAAGTGTAAACATGTTAACTGTATGACGCGGGTTACCTTAGCTAGATCAAGTGTAAGCATGTTAACTGTATGACGCGTGTTACCTTAGTTAGATCAAGTGTAAGCATCTGCAATGTATGACGCGGGTTACCTTAGCTAGATCAAGTGTAAGCATGTTAACTGTATGACGCGGGTTACCTTAGCTAGATCAAGTGTAAGCATGTGCACTATATGACACGGGTTACCTTAGCTAGATCAAGTGTAAGCATGTGCACCGTATGACACGGGTTACCTTAGCTAGATCAAGTGTAAGCATGTGCACCGTATGACACGGGTTACCTTAGCTAGATCAAGTGTAAGCATGTGCACCGTATGACACGGGTTACCTTAGCTAGATCAAGTGTAAGCATGTGCACCGTATGACACGGGTTACCTTAGCTAGATCAAGTGTAAGCATGTGTACCGTATGACACGGGTTACCTTAGCTAGATCAAGTGTAAGCATGTGCACTATATGTCGCGGGTTACCTTAGCTAGATCAAGAGGTCCTCGTGGTGACAGTAAAGACCCATCTCCCATGTTATCATGTCACACAGAAAAAAAAACACCGTGTCAACCTATACTTTCTCGACTAAACGGCCCTCATTTGTTTACGCCGGCAATACAAGCCAATGGATAACCACTGGTGTATATCTCTGAGAAGAAGCACGGTGGTACAGTTACTAGCGTAGATGCCCGATAAGGCAGTGGTTTTGGTTCGATTCCCAGCAGAAGCTGGAGTACTGCTCAAGGGTAGAACCCGCCTCATGAAAATAGGTACCAGAACATTTTCAGAATGTTCTAGAAATGTTCTGACAAAAACAAGAGGCGAGGAGGAAAACTAGTCACCCATCCTCATATATCAGTTAAACTTAAACACCGACTCCTCGTTCAGAAAGCAACGGCAAACTGCTACATGTAAAATGGTCTAGAAATATTTATTATTTATCAGTATTACTCCCAGTCGCATTATGTGATTCTGGAATGTGGAAAATGGATCGACGAGATGGGAAAACGCAGAAAGGCATTCAAGGAACACACAGAATGGTAGGTGACGATCAACCTGGGGTTGAAAGCAATGTACTGCAAAGGACATGCAACTAAAACAAAAACCTATGATGTTGTGGCGTGGATTATGTGGAAATTCTAACATTTCACAGCCCACGGCACTATCGGCTACGGGACTACCTTTTATATCCCCAGCACAAAGAGATACCTGGATGGCGTGGCCACATGCTATCACGGGGAAAAGAACATAGATCAGATATCGTGAGATAATGCGAATGGTGATCAACCAACGCTTATAGGCAAGGCACTTGATGATGATGCTTACGCCGACCGCCATACCTCCCAGAAGACTGTCTGATATTCTTTTCTTTAATAAAAGAAGACGACAATAGAAGAAGAAGACAAAGGAGAAAATTATTGCAGATAAGTCACACACCGAGCGTGTGAGACGTAAGATGGTGCATGATGGTGGAAATAACCACGCGTTCATATGCACCCACTGTGAATAGACATTTACAGCGCGAATTGGCCTTACTAGTCACATTCGCTACCGCTATGGGTAAAAGTTATTATGCCTTTTTGAAGCACAAACTATCGTCTGTCAAGACGGCAAGGTGCCAATGAATGAATGAATAATAAAAGAAGCCATGTGGTCACGATAAGGTCTCAGATGGAGAAGGATTCCAACGTGATCGGCACTAAAACTACATCTCAAATGCCTTTCTATATTTTCCCATCTCGTCTACCCATTTTCCATATTTCAGAATCACATAACGCGACCCAGTGCAATACCATCGGTTAAATTGACCAAGAACACCACGGACCGAGATATGTGGAGGTACATGATCGCCTACGCCACATGACACATCATATGATGGTGATAATGTGGTTGGCTAGACGTACATACAAATGACCTATTTCTGTATATGAAATAAACCACAGAAGTCAACTGAATTTTCCTCAACACCGCAAACAATCGAATCAACAAATGAAAACACGTACCTTAACATCGACATAATAGAAATATAACAAAACGCAACGGCAATGTCTTAAAGTGATTATTGTCGCAACCGTGGACAGACCTTATTTTCTAATTCCTGTCTGAGCACGTAAGAAACTCAACGCTCGCACAGGCAAATATATATGGGGTTTAACGCAAGAAATTAATCGCCCATTACACTGAATTTACGGAGAAAATATCTCGTTTAATGGAATATGTCTGAGCTGGCTTGCCATATAATACCCCAGTCTTGAAGTCAATGTATCGATGAAAATACACATAATCTCCGTATTCGAACACACGACGTTCTTCTTCTTCTTTCGTTCGCTTGAAACACACGACGTATTGCCAGTAACACTCGCATATAGACAAACAGTCGTGCTGTATTGGTCAGGAGTACTCGCACTGGCTGTCGCGGCTCGAGTTCCGATACAATTAAGTGTTGTCTGTGGAGAGGAGACTTAATACCGACTAGCACTGCCATACGTCTGCGTGACTGCACACACAGGGAACTGGATAATCCGCCAGCCATTAGTAAGGTGAGCCTCGTCTCCTACTGCCCGGAGCACAACTTGCTCTTTGGCCTAGCGCGGCGGGCTCGCAACTGGCCTTTGAGGCGTGTGACCTGTGGCCAAACAACGGCTCAGTTAATCAATGAATCAACATGTTGCCAATAATAGGAAACTCCGCCGATTAAGCACGCGCAACAGAAGCTATCTGACCGTAAGGAGTATCAAGACATTAGGTAAATGTTTCGCCACGTCTACTTCCTCCTCCTCCTCTTCTTCTTTGGAGTGGAGTACGTCAAACCAATTGCGGCACCTCAAAGGCCAGTGCCCAACTTCGACATGTATTTGTTGAGGATTGCTTCCTCTAGACCTAGGGGTGGGCAAAGTTTTCTGTGCGTAGGGCCACATTGACAATATATATATATATATATATATATATATATATATATATATATATATATATATATATATATATATATATATATATATATATATATATAAATATATATATAAAATCTCCACTTTACTTACAGCAACCTATCACGATATGTAATTATGAATTATTTATAGGTTATTAAACAGTATCAATAACTAATTATTGCAAATTTATTTTACTTATACACACTTATGCCGGCTTCCTGGTCTAGAGGTTAGCGACTTTTCTCCGTAATCTCGTATACTCTCGTAAGTAACGTGACGACGGTGAGAATCAGCAGTGGTTCGAACCGCGTCGGTAACTTACTGGGTATGTGAGCCGGCCGCTTAGAAAGCAATGGCAAACTACTGAGCGTAGTCTTGCCAAGAAATCAACAATCAGCTGAAAGATGCTGATGTTGACAGCTATGTCCTGTAAATTATATGCGAAAATGTTTTGTTATACACTTATACATTATATTTTAAAATATGGACAACGACTTTTACTAATTTATTAACAAGATTTTACAATTTTTTTATTATAATAATTTAAAAAAAAAATCTATCAATGGCTTTAATTTAGACACAAACCGACTACATTGTCACTACAATTGTTGATTTCTAATGAGATGTATGTAACTGCTTACAATTTTTTGACAATATTCTTGAAATCTGGAGCAAGTTTACTTGTTGAAATTCGCATGACAGCGTGCAAGGTGTAGTCTGACAAAAAAGACCTATTGTTAGATTTGTTGATCTTCCAAACAATAATACAAGTTAAGAAATATTAGAATGAAATGTTATCAAAAATGTTAAAACAATCATAATGGTACATGAAATTCTGTAAAATTCAACAAAATAGCTTAAAAACGAAGTAAAAATGTTTACTTCTAAATGGCCTCGAGGGCCGCATAATATCAGTTGCCGGGCCTCATGCGGCCAGCGGACCGTAGTTTGCTCACCCCTGCTCTAGACATTCCATTCTCGGTAACGGGCTCTGTCTACACGAAGGTAGGTTTTCTTTTCCAACAGTTTTGTCAGGACTGCGGCCTTACGTCCTACCCTTTGCAATTCTCATCTGCCATGGGATTTTAAGGTGCATACCCGTCTACTCCTTGGCGACGAGATTACGCACGCATTTCGTAATCTCGTAAACCGCGTTCGAAACAAAGCTGCCAGCGATTTGGCAACAGGCCGCCTTGCGTTGCGTTTGTTATAACATGGTATGGGTGCCGGTCGTTCAGTAAGCAATGGCAAACTTTTTTTTTTTCATATCCTATATACAGGATATCGCTGTCAACACCAACATTTTACTGCTGTTGTTGATGTCTTGGCAAGTTTTACGTTCAGTAGTTTGCCATTGCTTTCTGAACGACCGGCTCCAATACCAACACGTTAAGACCCCAACCGGACACGGTCTGCTGCCAAATCAGTCGCCGCTGTGTTTTGAACGGTGTTAAGCGGCTCACAAATCGTGTTCGCAAGCCTTTAGGCCACGGAGGCAATGACAAGATATCACAAACAGCCAAAAAATAAATGCTGGGGTTGACTGTGACATCCTGTAAAGGATATGCAACTAACTGTACCTGGCACACGGGATCTCACGTTGTTAGCCCTTATCCAAGAAGGGCAGGTATCCGATCTCACTATCCAAGAGATTAGCGGGATGTTATCCTAATGGTTCTTGGAAAGATTCTCAGATTCAGCTGACATCTAACCTGCTACATGCTGATCCTGAAGTGAAGACCATAACCTCCCAGCCACGGTGTGTTAATCTACATATGATGTGTGTGAATTTGTTGCCAAGTACTCAGCCATTTTGTGTCAATCTCCACTTAATCATCATCAAGTGCCTGGCCAACTGACGTGAGCCATCATGGTTCTTCAGATCTCGCCACCTCCAGCAGCATGTCTCCATTCGTGTAGTGACCCCCCTCCCCCCCCCCCCCTTTCCGTGCCATGACACATGGTTGTCAATAATCTTCACTCCCTGCCTTCCACTATCTTTTTTTTTTTTTTTTTTTGCATATCCTTTACAGGACATCGCTGTCAACACCAGCATCTTTCAGCTGTATGTTGATTTCTTGGCAAGATTACGCTCAGTAGTTTGCCATTGCTTTCTGAGCGGCCGGCTCACATGCCACGTAAGTTACCGATGCGATTCGAACCACTGCTGATTCTCACCGTCATCACGTCACCCACGAGAGTATACAAGATTACGGAGAAAAGTCATAACCTCTAAGCCACGAAGCCGGCCTACCATCTGTACGTCCTAAAATTGTCCAGTTATCACATGTTAAGCCGGTCTCTCTGGCCGAGGGGTTACAACACTTTCTCCGTAATCCCGTTTATCACGCAGAGTCTCGTAGCGGGCGAGAGCTGGAGGCGGTTCGACCCCCGCAGGTGACTTGCGGGATAACTGAGTCGGCCGCTCAGAAAGCAATGGCAAACTACTGAGCGTAATCTTGCCAAGAAATCAACAGACAGCTGAAAGATGCTGCTGTTGACAGCGATGTCCTGTAAAGGATATGCGAATTTAAAAAAAAAAGATTTCTCTTTCTTCCCATAATGTGATTACCCCCACCTAAATAATAAAAATAAAACAAAAAACATAAAAGGCTAGTTAGTTAGTTAGTTAGTTAGTTAGTTAGTTAGTTAGTTAGTCGAGGTTCCAACTTCACGGCAACGGGTCGTCCCTATTATGCTCCGTTCCTGTGCCACTGAATATCACACAAAATGCTCCCCACTGTCCAATGTGAAAAGTGGAACAGACAGGAGTGTCGGCAAGCCAACAGCCCGCACAGGTACACTGCACATAATGCCGCCGCCAGAATGCCAACACAAAAGTCTTCCACGAAAACCACAGTTCATCGTCGATGGAATCGGCAGTAACCAGAAATACCTCACTGACCAAGGTTTTTTCACATGGCTCTGTCTCTATCCGCAGAAAGCGTCGCATTAAGTACGAACTCCGTAGCTCCAGCGCCGACTCCCAGGAGTCTCCTGAAAAATGCACTCGTGAACAGAAAAGGCCAATCAGTCAATTCAGCAACAGCCAGTAGCCATTTTTCCGAACATGCAGGTCACTGTACAAACACAGGCGGACATGTAAAAACATTCCACGTGAATATCGCAGCTCACAGAATCGCGCCACGCACTCACTCAGTTGCAGGGCGACGGAACCATGTACTACCAGTCCAACATGAGGACAATGGGAAATGCAAACCGCAGCCACAAAGGTAAATACTCCAGAGGCCGTAGCGGTTCAATGCCTAACCGCCATGCTGGGGACCGGAAGTTGACAAAAAGTTGTTTTGATTGTACATTCTGTCAGACCGCTGTTCGTCCATCTCTTGATGTTATCTTCCCATTTGTATC
Source organism: Cepaea nemoralis (assembly GCA_014155875.1). NCBI lineage: Eukaryota > Metazoa > Mollusca > Gastropoda > Stylommatophora > Helicidae > Cepaea > Cepaea nemoralis. Next base: position 60,478 of record JACEFZ010001463.1, read on the forward strand.
TTTGTCTAGCTCTTGCTTGTTTACCTTCAACTGTACCCTCCAGTATAGTTTTTACAAAAGTGATTTGTCTTTTAACGTAGCAGAAATATTTCGCTTGCCTCTTGTTTGGCCATTCCTTTTCTCTTTTTTGATTTCTGTTTCACTTCTGCCATCATCTGTCATTACATGTCTACGATAAAAATTACAAATTATGCACACCCATCATGAAAACAAATCGGGGTACAGTACTACTCATCCTTGTTTCACCCCGTCCTTTATGCACGAAAATATTCCTTATATAGTTACTGATCCGTATAGATACTATTTGCTGCCAATATATGTTCTTTATTATTCTTAAGATCTATGGCATCACTGTTTTCATTTTTGTTGTTGTGTTTTCTTTTGCTTGTTTTTTGTGCTCGCTCGCTTTGAACTGAAGTGTAGGCCATACACACTATTTTATAGTAGTGACTGACTGAATTTTCCGTGTGGATTAGCTTTTCCTTATTAACAGTGTCCCTCGTCATCAGGCGAATCCACTCCAACTTCTGAAGCACTTGTAATTTACGTCCTCCTCATCATCATCATCATCAATCATCATCATCATCAATCATCATCATCACCATCATGTGCCTTGCCGGCTGACGTGGGCGATCATGCCCCTTCACAAATTACGATCTCATGGATTAATTCGTGTGTTGATTCCCTTCCGTGCCATGACACAAGACTGTCAAGAATCTTCTCACGCTGTCTTCCTAGATCTCTTTTTCCACAAATCTTTCCGGTTGTCACAACATGTTCCAGTTTTTGTCTTCTCATAACGTGGCCAAAAAAAAAAAAAAAAACCATAACTGCCACTTTCTGAGTTTGTTATGAGTTGTCTTTGCGACTCAACTTCCTTTAAAACGTCCTGATTGCTCTTTTTAGCTGTCCAATTAATTTTCAGCATTCTTCTATAAAACCACATCTCCAAGGCTTCCATGGACGTTTTCGCCTGTTTTATTAATTGCCCAAGACTCGCAGCCGTATGTTAAAATTAGTTCTGTATATATGTGTAATAGCGTCCCGAGAATGCATATGCCATTGTTTGTACATTTTACCTCTACACATCCACATTGTTCATGATTAATTTTTGGCTTTAACCTTGTTTATTATCCTTCTCACAATATTCATAGATGCAGCTGTGCTATAAGGCTATTCAGATGGCAAATAATAATGTGATTATGTTAACATTCAGAAGCAGCAGGTTTCTATAACAACCAGAAGCAGCACAAAGGATAGCCGCCGACCACTAATGCTGACGTCCCAGACACAAAACGCTATAACCAGTCCGAGTATAGGCCTCACAAGACAAGGAAGTAGGGTGAATAAACCCAACAAACCCACGATCCTCAATTATAACCACAGGCTGATGAAGCAGGTTAGGACGAGGGACGAATTTATGGGAATTTTTTGTTTTTGAAATTTGGAATTGGAATTGGAATTATGACAACCAGATGTATTTCTAAAATATAGGCAATTCCTCCTCACTGTAATCCTTGTCATTTCCTGGTGTGTGGTACAGGGAAGGGACGTTTATATGTATTTCTCTTGTTTGTGTGTGTGTGTGTGTGGTGTGTGTGTGGTGTGGGGGGGGGGGGGTTAGATGATGACTGTATTATCCTAGTATCCTCTGCTTCTCATTCTATTTAATATTGTTGTCTGCCTCTTTAGATACCACTTAGGGTCACTCCTTCACCGTGTGAGAGGAAAGAGAGGGGGAGGGACGGAGGGAAATAGATTTTTCCATCACGTATGGCATAAGAACAGCACTGTGTCACCTGGGCTTTGAAACTGTGCGCCCCACCCCCCCTCCCCCACTTTTTTTTCTCTCTCATCTGTATGTGACTTATTCAAAGTTGCTCGATTTTTGTGCTGAGTTAAGTGTCACTACTGACAACTTCCTTCACAGTTCCGGCAACACAGGGGTGAACAACTTGAAAAGTGTTGGCTAAATTAACTGTCATCATAGCTAACAAACAGAAAATTACCGAATAACCTCACAGCTTATAATACTAATTTACATATAGAAAGCTAATGAAAACCTCTCTCCTTTTCTCTCTCTCTCTCTCTCTCTCTCTCTCTCCTCTCTCTCTCTCCTCTCTCTCTCTAACTCACCCCTCCCCTCTGTATCTCTCATCTATGGACAGACTATCAGTCCACTGTATATGGTGGGTGTTCACATCTATCTTGAGACAGACACACATTATTTAGGCCTAAATGCGCACAGGAATAGGTTGTCAGTCTTACTATCTGTTAGCGACGGATTGTTTATATGTTGCTATAGACCTAAGATATATGTCTATGTCTATTATACCCGTTCACAGACAGCTACATACAGAGACATAAGCTCACTGTCTATTATACCCATTCACAGACAGCTAAATACACAGACATCAACTGACTGTCTTTTATACCCGTTCACAGACAGCTAAGTACAGAGACATTAACCGTTCACAGACAGCTAAGTACAGAGACATTAACTCACTGCCTATTATACCCGACCACAGACAGCTAAGTACAGAGACATTAACTCCACTGTCTATTATACCCGACCACAGGACAGCTAAGTACAGAGACATTAACTCACTGTCTATTATACCCGACCACAGACAGCTAAGTACAGAGACATTAACTCACTGTCTATTATACCCGACCACAGACAGCTAAGTACAGAGACATTAACTCACTGTCTATTATACCCGACCACAGAAATCTAAGTACAGAGACATTAACTAACTATCTATTATACCCGACCACAGACAGCTAAGTACAGAGACATTAACTCACTGTCTATTATACCCGACCACAGACAGCTAAGTACCAGAGGACATAAGCTCACTATCTATTATACCCGACCACAGACAGCTACATACAGAGACATACGCTCACTGTCTCTTATACCACATCACAGACAGCTACACACAGACCTAAGCTCACTGTCTATTATACCACATCACAGACAGCTACACACAGAGACATAAGCTCACTGTCTATTATACCCGACAACAGTAACAACATACAGAGACGTGAGCCCATTAACTATATCCCGCCCAACCACACACAAACCGCTATAGTCTGACAGCCCATTATCTAACTTGTCTATCCGTATAGAGCGTCAGACAGACAAGTCCAATTCATGGCCATTTCAAATGAAACAGTATACATTGAGGAACTTGGTTAACGATTTCACCACGACCAGCTCCACATAACACCATACAAACGAGCGGCTTGGCTCACTATATCAATAGGAAGACTGGCTCATTAGGCGTCATGTTAGTTTACTCAAACATAGCCAAACAAACACAAATCTGGCCCTTTATCTTATTTCTTTCTCTCTCTATTTCTCACTCTCCCTTTCTTTTTTTCTACCTACCAACCCAAATGATTAACTACTTACCTTTTTTCTATTTGAACACTCCATCCCCCCCCCCCCCCCCCCCCCAAAAAAAAAAGGAAAAAAAAAAATCCCTAATGATGACATGCAAACGTATTTGTTGAGAAGTATGACAGTACCTAAGAGCACAGTGTGAAATACTACAACCTCCGTAAATAAAACAATTCAGCTCGCCTAAGCCACAACACAGCTCTACCTACCTTCACAGTCATGCCCGCCGTCTGTCTATATCGTCTTACTGACTGCCTGTGTATCTGCACTGTCTATATCGTCTTACTGGCTGCCTGTGTCTCTGCACTGTCTGTATCGTCTCACTGGCTGCCTGTGTCCTCTGCACTGTCTGTATCGTCTTACTGACTGCCTGTGTCTCTGCACTGTCTGTATCGTCTTACTGTTTGTGTCTCTGCACTGTCTGTATCGTCTTACTGACTGCCTGTGTCTCTGCACTGTCTGTATCGTCTTACTGACTGCCTGTGTCTCTGCACTGTCTATATCGTCTCACTGTCTGTCTGTGTCTCTGCACTGTCTATATCGTCTAACTGTCTGTCTGTGTCTCTGCACTGTCTATATCGTCTCACTGTCTGTTGATGAAAGAAAGATGAGTGATTGGAAGGGTCGAATGTAAGACGGGCCTGCGTGCCCAAATTGTTACCCTTTGAAAATAAAGTCTGTTCGTTCGTTCGTTTTATAAAGTCTGTCTCTGCACTGTTTATATTGTCTCACTGTCTGTCTGTGTCTCTGCACTGTCTATATCGTCTAACTGTCTGTTTGTGTCTCTGCACTGTCTATATTGTCTTATTGTCTGCCTGTGCCTCTGCACTGTCTATATCGTATGCACTGTTTGTCTGTGTGGTTCTATTCTGTCTGTCGATATTGTATTTACTGCACGTTTGTGTAATCTGTAGTGTTTGCCTGCGTCATCTGTACTGTCTGTCTGCCTGTGTGTGTGTGTGTGTATGTGTGCGTGTGTGTGCGCGCGTGTGTGTGGTATGTCATGTCTGTCTGCACCATCTGCCAGTGTTGTTTGTATAGGTTGCCTGTTTCACCTGTCCATTCTGTCTCTATCGGCTGTACTGTCTGTCTCTATCGTCTTTACTGTCTGTCTCTATCGCATGTACTGTCTGTCTTTATAGTCTTTAATGCCTGTCTCTATTGTCTGTAATGTCTGTCTCTATCGTCTGTACTGTTTGTCTCTATCGCATGTACTGCCTGTCTCTATCTAACGTCTGTGTGATATGTCCTGTCTGTGTGGTCTGTACTGTCTCTCTGTATCGCTTGTCATGTCTGCCTGTGTAAGTTTATCTGGCTGTCTGTCTGATGTCCGCATGTCTGAAAGCCCGATCTGTACACCTATCTGTCTCTATATTCTGTAAGTCTGTTCTGTCTATGTTTTTAAATTTCATCCTCTCTGTCCTGTGCGTCTGCCCGTACTGCCTGTCTGTGTGCCTATCGCTACTGCTGCCTGTTTGTCCGCCTGTCATATTCTGTCCTGCCTGTCCCAACCAGCCGTCTCCCTTTTACACAACTGTCCCTCATCTTGGAACATCAGTAAAAACCCAAGCCCACTTAACAATCCGGCAATGTCAATAAAGAAGCCACGTAACCGCGTACACGATAAAGGACAGAGACCAATTTCATTAATATCTAAAGGACAATCTGGCAAGATGCGCCGCCGTTCAGGACCAGACTTTGCGGATCGATAGACCAAACAGGGAACCGTTCGCCAGAATCTGTGGAAAGTGTATACACAGTGGACGAACTAGACTAAATCGCAAAATGCCATTATTCTATCTTCTTGTATTTTAATTATCAGCAACCCCCTCCCCATCTACGTCAGCCTATATCCTTGTTCGTGTCCCTATTCATTTACTTACCCAATTACATTCATTTCTTAATTACTCACCCCATCTTCGTCAGTTTGCATGCCTGTTCGTGTCTCCATTTATTTACCTACCCAATTACATTCACTCCTGTATCACTCACCACATCTACGTCAGTCTTCATCCTTGTTTATGTCTCCATTTATTTACCTACCCAATTACATTCACTTCTGAATCATTCACACATCTATGCCTATCTATCTGCGCTGTGTAGTCTTATTTACTCTCACCCATTTTACTTTGCAGCAACCCATGAGAAACTATATTCAAAACAATGTTTTCCAGTTGTGAATTTGAATAACGATGGCGCAAACAATAGATTGCACAATTTATTGCCGGGCATATTTCACTGCGTCTCGCCAGGGGCAAACTGCAGAATTCACGCAACATAAGCTAAATCAGTCAGATAGATAAATCCCTCAATCTAAAATATACAACACACACATTTCCACAGTAATTTAAGCTGCCTACGACGGCAATTTTAAACTAACTATCATATCTTTTTGCTTGCACAAAGTTGGCTTTACTATATGAATGGCAACAGCTTCTGCCATCTTTAACCCGCGGCCATTTTGTGTGTAAAACAACACATTAAACGCATTGTCTCTATCAATCACATGACCGGTTCCCAAAACATATTATCAATCCACGTATGATTTAAGTACAGCAGCAAGACACTTATACTTTTCTTCTCTTATAAAATACACAATAATAAACCTTTCACAGCGAACACGTGAACTATCAAATACATACATTAATTAATCTAACTTCCTACGGCAAAACTTCCGCACTCATGGGGAAAGCCATGTTTTATTTAGGGAGAAATTTGAATTTGTGCGAAGCGTCTCACAATTCTCCGCCGGTCGAGGGTTCGAAACCAGCCGCAGACGATTTGGAAACAGATCGTTTTGCGTTGATTTCGCGTATATGAACGTCGACAGTTCAGAAAGCAATAGTAAACTAGTGAATGTAAAATTATCTAGTAAATCACACGTAAATAATAAACGTTGGGATTGACTTCAACGTTCTGTAAAGGACATGCAAAATATATATTGTGTGTGTGTGTGTGTTTTTTTACATTAAAACATAAATAACTGTATATGGCTCAGTGGAAATCTGTTCATATAAAAGCCAAGGTTCACAGAGCGGTAACCCATAAAACACGACAGAGTCAAAGTAAAACAATACGCACGATTATGATGAAGGTGCAAAGCACTCCATGAATATCACAACTGCGAGACTGACATGAATAAACACATACGAATCCAGTATCGAGACATTATGTATCCTAGTTGTAAACCACCAGGGTTGAACAGGATATTATCTTCAAACAATGCATATTCCCTACAAACTAAACCACAATGACACCACACCTTGTGTCGCGAGATTGCCATGAGTTAAACAGATAAATATTCCCGACGTTTGCTTGGCGTGTATTTTCAGCACCATTATTTTACTAACTGGAAAAACACCGCGGATGTCAAAATCTCAGGACAATATTTGTAGCTGCACGTGTACATCTATAACGGATTTGGAACGGTCGGTGTTGATGGTGACAGGTCCTGGCATCGCCTTGATTAGTTTGTCTACATTTGAATGTAAATGGAAGCAGTGGGGTCAGCCCATCTACACATTTGGTGTTGAGTGAGAAGGAAGGGATACACCGAGTTGGCAGTTCATTACCAGTTAGAATCACATATATTGTCACCACGGAACAGAAGATTGACAAGTTTGTCAACATTTGAATGCAGATGGAAGCCGTGAGATCACAATGGCAGATGTAAAACGGAAGTACTTAGTAGGGAGAAAACAGTACATATGTCAATTCTTGGTTTCCGGAACATGAAGAGTTTGACGGGGTTATTTGCAACTGTTTGTTGGAAGTCGTCATAAAATTCGCTGGCTTGTTTTGAGAATCTTAACAATTACTGACAACTTTGACAGGATTTAAGCCCGGAAAAATAGATCCTTGCAAATGGTTGATATGTCCAAATAACACCTGTGTGGGGGAGAAGAGGATAAAGTCACGTGGACAACTTTGGTAGTTTGCCATATAAACTCTAGTTGGGACCAGCTAGGGAGGACTTGAAATTATGCTTTAGTCAGAGTGCCAGGGCACGGCAGCGCCTAGTGGAAATAATATCTACCGTGTGTTAATTAGTGACTTAATTTTACACGTGCCTATAATGGCAGATGTAGATATGATTGATAGGACTGCAGTGGTGCCATTTAAGGTATAACCTATTATAATATATTCGTTATAATTACTTTAGGCAGTAGCCTTGTTAAACTATAGTGTGATGATTAGCACTGTTAGTGGAAACTAGCTAGAGTAGGGAAGTGATACTTGACTCTGTTAGCTAGAATAGATTAGTGAAGTGTTGATAAGCTTTACTAGTTGAGAATTGAGTAATGAGGGATAATTGGGATTTCCCGTAGGTGTCCCTTGTGGGAGGGGTTCCACATTCTGTTTGCTGATTTTTTCTTTGTCATAACCTGATTCGACTCTAGGTGGGTAGCTAATCTGCTCTATGACTAAGTCTAGTTAGCTAACGATCATTAGGCAAGGTGATAGGCTTACACTCAGCCGAAAGAATCATGAACTAGTACTATCACCAGGTGTGTTGTTTCTATCCTAGGTTCCCTACCAGATCCAAGGAAGCTCAATAAAGTTTTGGGAAGGAAGAAAATCCCAGTCGGAAGAACACCAGTTCGGCAATCAATAAAGATTGCTTACAGACGTGATTAAAAGCTAGAGGGAGGTTGATTCACCCAACATAGTGAAGATTACAGTTGCACCATACAGCATTAAACAGTGGTAACGAACCGAGAACCGGTTAAGAGTAACTAGTGTTAGTACAGTAACAATTAACATTAGTAATTAGCACTTGCGGACTGAATGGTTCGATGTGCAACGAGGATGATCTGTCGACTAACACTTAACTTTACTAACTGTGTAAACACTAGAAAAGAACTTGTGCAGTTGGTTAGAGAACATTAGGAACGGACATTGTGTAGAGTGAATCCGGTCCATAAGTAACTGTTCATACCACCGGTGTCTATTTCTCATGTTCATGAAATGGGATTACCAGAGGTCTACAGAAGCAAAGCAGTATCCGGCAGGATGGTTCCGGCAACGGGTGAGACGTACTTGTTCTGACGTAACGTGCTGTGGTCTATCTTTGCTGTGATCAGCGGACTGATCTGATGTCTGAGAGTCAGATTCTCTACACTTTATAGAACACGTCACACATTTTCTTCGCATACACGTCTCATACACGTTACACTTTTATTTTAATAAATTAATCTTTATTAATTTCTAGAAGTAAGAGTTGTTGAGTATGTTGCGTTGGGGGAAGTATGAGAAGGGGGCATAGTACGACAGTGTGAGAGTGATAGGTAAAGGTGTCCATAGGCTGATGGAGTGTGTTGGACGGAAGCTGGTGGATTCTCCAGAATATTGAGGGGAAAAAAAATAATAATATTATAATGTGGGTGTCGGATCTCCTCACTCCAGGGACGACACTTTAAAGGAGGACACGACACCTTGAAGACTGAATCCCATCCGTGTATCTCACACATTCTGTGAAACCACATTATGACTATATAGTCGCTTGTCCTGGGCAGAACTTGACTCCCACAACAGTCTGGGGATATCTACCCTCGGCTAGGTGTCGTGCATCTGGTGCTGGCATGTGCAGCTTAACTATCACATCCTGAATCCTTCAGCGCTGTGGTCTGGCTCTTCCCCGCTGCCCGATACCCTTCCCTCTACAGTTATCTTTTACAGACATCTACGTCATGTCAAATGTTCATACGTACATGTCTTGTGACACGCCCACACATTCATGGCTTGTCACATAAATACTGGTCTGTGTTTGTGGTTTGTGTGTTGTATGTGTGTGTGTGGTCTGCGTGTGTGGGTGTGTGTCTGTGTGTGTGTGGTCTGTGTGGATAGGTGTGTGTGTGTCTGTAGTTGGTGGTGAAGTGTAAGACGATAAGCTTCCACATGATCCTGCAGCTACTCAATATAGCGTCCACAAGCTGGTGCTAATGTGTTTAGAAAGACAAATGTCCTGATGTTGAACACACAGGTACTTAAACCATGCCATTAAACATTAAACCGTTTGATAAATTATGCATACAGAACATGCGATGTGCAAGAAAGATGTAGGGCGGGTGTGCATACACACAGTGAGAAAACGATGGGGAAACAGAGGAACTGGCTTTTAGATGAGGGTTCTCGTGGAATGAGTAAGCAGGTTCGTTTTACATGTTAATAAAATCTCAGCTGGTTTTTGTTGATGTAATGCAGTTAGATATTCGATTTATTCGATTTTACATGGCGTATGGTGAGAGTGAAATGGGGAAGGAAGAGGTGGGGCTGAGAGGAAGAATGAGAAAAGGACAAATACAAAAGTGGGTGATAGAGAGAGAGAGAGAGAGAGAGAGAGAGAGAGAGAGAGAGAGAGAGAGAAAGAGAGAGAGAGAAAGAGAGAGAGAGAAGATATGTAGAGACAGACAGACAGACAGACAGACAGAGAGACAGAGAGACAGACAGAGAGCCAGACAGACAGACATATAGATAGATAGATAGATAAATAGATAGATAGATAGATAGATAGATAGATAGATAGATAGATAGATAGACAGATAGATAGATAAATAGATAGATAGCGACCGAGAGAGAGAGAGAGAGAGAGAGAGAGAGAGAGAGAGAGAGAGAGAGAGAGAGAGAGAGAGAGAGAGAGAGAGAGAGAGACTCGCTAAAGGAATATTCATAGCTTACACTGACATGAGAATGAACATACAATCGATTTCCCGTCATGAGTAGAAACTCGCTTATCGTCACAGACGCACGGACAAAGATGTTCCAAGCTGAGCTGTTCAAGAAACGACTATCATCTACGAGTACACAGACTATCATCTACGAGTACACAGACTATCATCTACGAGTACACAGACTATCATCTACGAGTACACAGACTATCATCTACGAGTACACACACCCTCAGCCGAACCTCGTGTACACTAAGCAGTGTATAAACATTTCCCATTTAACACTGGCCCTGCGGGAGTGCGGGGGGAATGGCTGGTAGGCTGGTAGGCTGACAGGGAATGCACCTCTTGGTGGTAGATTACCTATGGACAAAGGAGAGGTGGTCGAGCGCCTGTGGGACCAGGTGGAGAAGGCGGGGGAACAAACTGAGAACCGTATATGGAAAGAATAATATTGCGCGGGATCGGTAGGGGTTGAATCACAAAACTGAGAGGGACGACAAGGAAATCTTTCAGTCAGATAACGGTGGGAACGACAAGTAATATGAATCTTCGCTGGCTGTTGAACAAAGGGACGAAGAGCGTATGGGAATGTCCTGAGTGCAGTGATATCGGTTCTTAGCTCACCTCAACACTGAGACAGGACTATTCCCCCTGTATGTTCAATACACTGGACGCTTGGTGCCACTTCAACTGCCGACTCACGGTCCCAGACAGCTATAGCCATGATAATCCAGCGGCGTGTCCTGCGCAGGAGTACACCCCCATTACAGTTTTTCGAAGGGAGTCTCCTTGACGAACAGGCTTTGCCGTCTGCCCGCGCTCTGAAAGTCGTGTGTTCGATTCCGGGTTATGTCGGTCGGTTCACGAGTGTAATGTTCTCTGAGACTCCTAGGAGGTCGTAGCTGGAGCTATGGAGTCCGTGCTTTGTGCGACGTTTTCATCAGGCCGCTCTGCGGAAAGAGACCGAACCATATGGAATAAAACCCGGTGCAATTAAGTCGGTCCACTAGCCTTTCAAACCTCTTTAAAAAGCTTTTTGAAAACATTTAAATTGCCCTTTCTTGCTGTCCATGACATTGCCCTGTAAAAGAACACCCATAAGCCCTAAGAGATCTATTGCTTGTTTTTCTCATCTCTACTAATGGATTCACAGACATATGTTAAAAGTGTTTGAATTTAATATGCACGAATTCTGTTTCTAACCTCAAAGCACGGGGAGTTATTGCATACGAAGTTCTTCATTTTATAAAATGTAGCATTTTCTTTGCTTGTCCTATTGTGTCTGTTATTTCGGTGATTCATCTTCCATCTGATGTTTTCAATGTGCCCAGATACCCGA
>JACEFZ010001464.1:0-15647 GCA_014155875.1 Cepaea nemoralis
ACATCACCAACTGTAAATCTGTGTTCAGAGACGGTGGAAAGAACACAGGCAATGAACTACCTGGGGATGCGTTTTGATCGAAGCCTTGCTTATCATGAGCACATAGATCGGGTGTTAACAAAGGCCAAGCGGGGTTTGGCTGCGATGCGGGTGATGGCGGCGGCAAACTGTGAGCAGCGACATCTATGTCTTCTTTACGAGGGTCTTGTCCTTTCTGTTTTGGAGTATGCGATGGCGATCCTGACTATCAGCCGCAAGCAGAATGAATAGATGGGAAGGATATTCATTCATCATTGGCACCTTGCCGTCTTGACAGACGATAGTTTGTGCTTTAAAAAGGCATAATAACTTTTAACTATGGCGGTAGCGAGTGTGACTGATAAGGCCAATTTGCGCTGTAAATGTCCGTTCACAGTGGGTGCATGTGAACACGTGGTCATTTCCACCATCATGCACCATCTTACGTCGCAAACGCTTGATGTGTGACTTTTCTGCAATAATTTTCTCCTTTGACTTTATTCCATTTCTGATATTTGCCCTCCATGCAACACGTTCAGCGGCGACTTGCTCCCAATGTGCATTATCAATGCCTGTATCAATCATGTCCCGCTTACACACATCTTTGTATCGTAGTAGAGGCCGACCCTGAGATCTCTTACCCATCTGTAATTCACCAAAAAAGATATCCTTTGGTATTCTACCATCATCCATCCTCCTAAGATGTCCTATCCATCTAAGTCTACGAAGACTGAGCATGGAATAAACTGTCACACAACCTGATCTTTCCAATACTTCAGTATTTGTGATTTTGTCTTGCCACTTAATACCAAGAATTCTTCGCAGACACCGCATATGAAAGCTGTTTAAGTTGTTCTCTTGGTGTGAGTAAGTTGTCCAGGTTTCACTGCCATAGAGAAGAGTACTAAGGACACAGGCTTGATAGACAAGGACTTTTGTTTTGGCAGTAAGCTTCCTGTTCTCCCAGACTCTTTTTCTTAACCTGTTCATTGTTGTTGCTGCCTTACCAATCCGGATGTTGATTTCCTGATCTAGGGATAATTTGCTATTTACCACTGATCCTAGATATGTAAAATGGTCTACTATCTCTAGTTCGGCGTCGTCAATAAAGATTGATGGTACCCCATGTGCACCTTGTGACATAATCTGTGTCTTCTTTTTGCTAATTGTTAAACCAAATTCAGAACAAGCATTGGAGAATGCAGATAGTAGACATTGCAATTCTTCCTCAGAGTGGGTCGTAACTGCAGCATCATCTGCAAAAAGCAACTCTCTGATCAGTACCCTCCTAATTTTGGTCTTAGCCTTCAATCTCTGAGCATTGTAGAGGCCGCCATCTGAGCGTGAGTGAATGTATATACCACCATCCTGATCATGAAATGCATATTTCAGTAGAAGTGAAAAGTATATTCCAAAGAGGGTGGGAGCTAGTACACAACCTTGCTTAACTCCACTCTTGATTTCAAATTCTTCAGAAGTTGCACCATCAAACTTGATTATACCCTTCATGCCTGTGTGGAACGATTCCACAATGGACAGAAGAGTTGGTGGGCAGCCAATCTTCTTTAGTGCCTTGAACAGACCCTCACGACTGACCAAATCAAATGCCTTTGTGAGGTCGATGAAGGCAATAAACAGTGGTTGATTCTGTTCACGGCATTTTTCTTGCATTTGTCGCAATGAGAATATCATATCAGTGGTAGACCGGTTCTGTCGAAAGCCACACTGTGATTCGGGGTAGACTTGATCTCCTAGGACTTGAAGTCTGCGCAGAACAATTCTGGCAAATACTTTTCCAACAATACACAGAAGTGAGATACCCCTATAGTTGTTGCAGTCGCTCCGATCGCCCTTGTTCTTGTACAGTGTTATGATGCTTGAATCTTTGAAATCCTGTGGGACTTGTCCTTCACGCCAGCATAGCTCTATTAGCTGGTGGATCTGTATAGTGAGTGTGTCTTGCCCACTCCTGATAACCTCTATTGGAATCCCATCCTTACCTGGAGCCTTGCCAGATGCAAGTTCATTTATAGCACACTTAACTTCTGTTATGGTGGGAAGTGTGTCCAGGTGGTCAAGAGTTGGTAGAGCCTCTATGGCGTTGAGGGCATCATCCGCTAGTTTGGTCTCACTTGAGTAAAGCTCCAAATAGTGCTCTACCCATCTGTCCATCTGCTGTTTCTTATCAGTGATGATTTCTCCAGTCAAGGTTTTCAATGGTGCACTTCTTTTGATCACTGGACCGCAGGCTTTCTTTATTCCTTCATACATGCTTCTTATGTCTCCCTTATCACTTGCGATTTGAATGGACTCACATAACTTGATCCAATAATCATTTGCACACTGCCTGGCAGCCTTTTGCACATCCTTCCTAGCTTGCCTAAGCTCACTCAGAGTGTTACGCGTTGGTCTTTCCTTGTTTCTTAAGAGAGCTTTCTTCTTCTTATCAATCAAGGGCTGCAGAGTCTCGCTGTTGGCCGCAAACCAGTCCTGCCTCTTATGATCCACAGTGCCGTAAACCCCTACGGCAGTTTTATAAAGAGTTTCCTTAATTTGACCCCACTTTTCATTTACTGTACAATTTTCTGGTGTATCAGTGAAAGCGTCTTCAAGTTGCTGTTGAAACTGAAAGCACTTTTCAGGATCATGAGTGTTAATAATATTAATCCTGAGGCTAGATTTGTGTTTAGCTGTGTAGATTCTCTTTGGTCTCAGTCTAACCCTTGCAACAACCAAAGAATGATCCGTATCACAGTCAGCACTGTGGTAACTACGAGTCAATGATATATGGTTCAGATGTTGTCTCCGTGTGATGATGAAGTCCAGCTGGTGCCAATGGCCGGATCTCTCCATAGCACAAAGCCTGGGCTAAAATATAGAGATCATGTGTTGCCCATGCAGCATGATCCCTCTCTCGGCCTGCCTAGTTTACTCCAGAGGAAAGGCAACACCCCTACATCTGGAACAAGACAAGCTGCAGAAGCTGCCGGATCAGCAAAGCAATGCTCTAACTGTCCGCCTGTCGGAGCTTCGATCCTAGACCAGTCGCCAACCAAGGCTTAGGGCCTGGTCCGCCCTACCATGACATTTTGTCTTTAGCTTGCATTTCCTCGCACCAGGGTAAGGCTTGTACCCTCCCAATTGCGCTCTTCCGCCCGAAGCCGTTGGCACAATGTGGGGTGTCGGGTTTGGTAAGCGCCGCCCAACGTTCAGCGCTAACAGAAACCAGGTAGTACCGTCTACTGTTATACGGTAGCTCAGTCATATCTGACTAAGACCTGACTACCATGGGAAAGATATATAACGAAGTTAAGCATGTTATTCTTGGATGTGCGAGAGATACAGCATGCAGAGCGATGCACTACATTCTTGATTTTCCAACCTATGGGGACAGAATACAAATTTGCAGAGCACGTGTCTAACTCAGAGTAAACGCAAACACACAACATCCACTTCACATTGAAATTAAGAAGGTAAAGAGCAGCAGATTAAAAAGAGGAAAGTCGCGAATAGGTCAAGCCGAAGACATTCTTCAACAGGTATGTTTACATGAGGACTTAGAACCTGCCGAGGAATGCATCCTCAATTTCTTGAGAGAGGTAGGTTGTCTGATCTTCCGTAGAGTAGCACTGCCTAAAGCCAGCCTGCTGTGGCACAAGGATGTTTTTACTTTCAATGTACCACTGCAGTCTGTGATTGATGATGCGCTCCAGTGTTTTGCAGAGACAGCTGGTGAGGCTAATTGGTCTGTAGCTAGAGGCAATGGAACCATCTTTCCCTGATTTTAGAAGAAGAAGAAGAGACACAGAAAAACAGGTGTCCATTCACACTGCAAGCGCTAACAAGTCAAGTCGCATTATTCTGTCAAGAAGCCTGATACGCGGGAAAATGTCACGTTGAAAGCCCAACAACAAGAAACAAGCTGTTGCCAAGATGTGCAGCGTAGGAGCCGACAACAAGAAGAAGAACGTCGAGAGCCCACCTGCTAGCTGCATCAAAGAGCCTGATACTACAGCTATTACTGAAGCTACTACGAAGGAGAAGATTGACAGCCCAACACAGTTAAGAACCAAGACAGCAGAGAAGAAGGAGGAGAAAGACACCAGAGTCGGAATCACCTACTCAAAAATAGTACGATGGGTTGTTAAGCGGATTCCTGTGGAGCTGACAGATGAAGAAATCCTGAAGCAGCTACGTGAAGAGAATCTTCACATCCGATTCTTGAAGGCGGAGCGGCTTCTCACCTACTCCAAGATACCTACAACCTTGGCAGTAGTGACATCGGAGGGCAGCGAAATGCCGACCACAGCATCACTCAACAAGAGACTGCAGCAACCAGAGAGATTCATACCAAGAATCACTCAATGTTCAAGATGCCAGAGGGCCGGCCACAGCAGAGCAACATGTCGCAGTAAGACGGAAATCTGTCGATACTGCGCCGATCACCACGCCTTCAAGGAGTGCCCACTGGCCAAGCTGGACACGGACTTCAAAGCCCCAAACACCAAAAGAAAGTGCGCCAACTGCCAGGGCAAGCATGGAGCAAGATACTAGGGCTGTCCGTACCTGCAAAGACACGGAGACGTCTTAAAGATCGCCATCATCACAAGGACTCCATTCAAGGAAGCAATACAGAGGGGCGAGACAGCCACGGGTATAGCACAAGCCGAAAGAGATCAACTTCAAAAAGAGATAGACGAGTTGAAGAGACAAGTCAAGGCACTTCTAACGCCGACCCCGAATAATGACAACGAAAACTACTGGCGGAAATGAAGGAGATACAGCAAAACATCAAGCAAGAAGTAGAACAGACGGCACTGATTAAGAAGGAGAATGAAGAGATCCTACAAACCATTAAAACAGAGCGAGAACTACAGAAAGCTGAAATGGAAATACTCCGAAACAAAACCACAGAAGCCGAACAAGAAACTACAGAGAAATCGCAGAATCAAAACCAAGAAACCGAGCCGGAATTACAAGCGACAGCCAGAACCCAAACACGACGCCCGAATTACTCAAAGGGAAGCCAATATCCCACCAGACATCAGAAGAAAATCGAGATGAGCATCCTGAAGTCGGCATAGAGGACGTCCCGAAGCCAGAAGTAAAAATAATGTTTCCCCAGAGCGAGAGCCACTACGAACTCACGTGCGAGGAACATAGAAAGCGCATGGAAGAAAACAATACACGAGAAGTACAAGAAACTCAACGGAAACAAGAAACCAATACCCTGCTTTAAAGACACAATATGTCTTCCACATATGGAACCCGAAGATGAATACCCATGACGGTACTACATTGAAGACGGAGAAATAATCCCATGGCTGAGCTCGGGGGAAGCAATCAAAAGACAACAACAACTCAAACGCGGGAAGTGGAATGAAAGAAAGCGCAAGGAGGCACATCACATCGAAAAGCTTCTACAGCTACTTCACAATTGAGAAGACAAAATACCAAATAAAAAGTCCTTATAAGGACTGCAGCCAGTCAAACCAGGAGCCTGCACCAACAAAGAAAACAAGAGGAAACATGCACAAAGGACAGCCACCGACCGATCCCCCAGCTGGAGTGGGATTGCGAAAAGTCCTTATAAGGACTGCAGCCAGACGAGCCAGAAGCCTACACAAACAAAGAAAGCCACAAGCACAGACGAGCACAAAGGATAGCCGCCGACCGATCCCCCTGCTGACGTAACAGACACAAACGATACATAACCAGTCCGAGATAGGACTCACAAGACAAGAATTAGGGTGAAAATACCCACAAAAACCACGGACCTCAACAATAACCACAGCTGATGAAGCAGGTTAGACGAGGCCGAATTTGGAATTTTTGTTTTTGAAAATTGGAATTGGAATTGGACAGAAAAACATATATTTGTGCTTCGTAGATTATACTAAGGCATTTGATAAAGTAAAACATGATGAACTAATTAAAATGTTGGAAGATATCAACATTGATGGGAACTATTTAAGAATAATAAATAATATTTACGGGAACCAAGTAGCAACAATTAAAATTGGAAATAAATAGGGTAGTTACAAACAGATAAAGCTAGGAGTACGACAAGGGTGTGCAGATGACACAGTATTGGTGGCGGCAGGGCCGGATTTAGACTTGATAAGGCCTTAAGCTATTTGAAATATGGGGCCCTTTATAAGTCCAGATATTCTATGTCAGTGACAAATATGATTTTCGTATACCTAGAGGGTTAAACTGAAATACAATTAAGAAGTGTATTGATAGTGAAATAATAAATCTTTAACTTAAAATCATTTTTATTCATAACAAACTTAAAAATGGAAACTGGTAAAAAGAAACAAAAGTTCTTTTAAAAGGCACAATTTACAAAGGCTTATTATCTAATCTCTTGAAACATGTTGTAAGAATTAAGGAATTATATTAAACTAAATTAGGAATTAGATTAGAACAAGAATCGCCATGGCAAAAGTAGACTTTAGCAAGATGAAAAACATACTGTCAGGGTCTTAAACTTGGCTCGCTAACCTAACACATGTGAGACAGTACAAGTACAACGTGATTTGACGTAAGACTCAACGACACACCGTTCAATGGATTTATTCACATATTAAATACAGAACGATGATCACAACAATATATACTGGATACTTCAATACACTTACATCCACAATACAGCTCACACGTCTCACTCTCAAGATGTCCAGACACTCGACTTTCAGCACAGAAACCACACAACGCCTTTCTCTCTATCTTGCGTCCGTCCACGTCCGTGTCCCAGAGTTGTCTGCCGCTAGTTCGCAACTTGCCTCCCACCTCAGGTGGCGTCACGAGGCATGCGTGCGTTTAGCGTCGTCCTTGCTTGACCGCTGGTCGCTTGTCAGCCAGCAGTCTTGCAGGCCGGTAACTACTACTCGCCTGGCGGCGTAACGAAGTTACTGCGTCCCTACTGGGAGCTAAGTCGCCTGGCGGGCGTAACGATGTCACTGCATCACTGTACCCTTTCTGGACTCTGACACGCTCCCCCGGCAAATTCATGAAAGATGTCATCTTTCATGTATCATATATATACATAATGGGTTAATATTTAAACCTTGTCAGAGTCGACCCTTCTATTGTTATGTACATTGGTATCAAAATACAAATAAATACACATATGCCATAGAAATATATAAGAAATGGAAGTTGCATTCAACGACATGTGGTGTTCAACCTTTAACACTTGTCAGGTTTCATCCTCTCGATGGCTGATTACCTCAATTGCATCAATGACCCAGTCAGATCGGTAGTACCAGCTTCACGCATCTACCTCGCAGCATTTTTAAAAAAACGTAATAATATGGTTCTTGAAACAAAAACCATCTAGCTAGACTGAAATACGACTTTATATAAGTCGCATAAAACGCTCAAACCCTGCCCTTATTTGGCCAGTAGCTCTTGTGTTGGTCTGCAATGTTGGTAACACTTTGCCATGCCTAGTAAATGGCTACCTGTTGTGTCAACAATCTGGCAACAACATGTTTATATACAACACATTACTGAATACATTTCAAATTATGGCCCTTTGTGTAAGGATGTAATAACAAATAAATGAAAGGGAAATAATTTTAACATTCATGAAATACAATAATTTACAATAATTCTTTTATTTCTTAGTGTCATTGCTTGACGTTTCTTCATATTAACGAGAAAAAGTCGGTAATATGAATACATTAATCAAGATATGATTCTAAGATTACACTAGAGAAATATATAAACACACAATTCGTGTATTTCATTTTATAGATTCCTAAAGATTTTAGAATCGTCATAGCTTTTTAAACTTTTATATGTCGTCTGCTAATTTTACTCTAAATTTCTAACTAATCCGGAAGTACACACGAACACTAAAAACAGCTGATGTTGAAGCTTGCAGAACACACTTGTTCCGGTTTGATGTAGTTACGGAAAGTACCATGTTCTCACAGTTCATGTGTTGGATGTTTCACTACAAAACCTTTTGGATTACGATTGACTGTTCATGTGTTGGATGTTTCACTACCGAACATTATGGATTTCGGTTGACTGCAGTGGTGTAGCTGTCAATGTTTAGTTTACACGTTCACACACGTCATTAAAATATCCCTGGAATGATCCACACGCAGATGTCACTGTTCAAACTGGATAGTTCGCTTACGGTAAGTTTCTTGAGCGAATGTGACACTGTTCTTGTTGTAATATATACAATTAATAAAGTTCGCTTTCTACCACACACTACACAATTATACACGACAATCACTACATGAATTAGTAAAATAAGAACACTATTTATAATGGGAGTAACCCCTATCACATCACATTGTAGACATTGCACAGCTTTTTGTGAACAGGCAAAAAAATTATTCACTGATAAATGGCTGTGTCGGTCTGAGTGTATTTGCACACACTGCACTCAGACATTGGTGCTTACTGGGTCGGTCGGACAACGGGACAAAAGATCGGCAATTGAATTGGTTCTGCCTGGGATATGTCGAACCTCAAAGCTATAATCTTGAAGTTTAAGAGACCAGCGCGCTACCATATGATTTGAAGGTACTCCTGAATTTATAAAACGCAACGGGCTGCTGTCAGATTCCACGATGAAGTGCCGTCCTAGAAGAAATCTGGACAATTTGGTTATACCCACCACTAAAGCTAGGGCTTCCAACTGAGGTATGGACCAAGCCCGTTCTCTGGCTTTTAGTTTTCTGGATACGAAGTACACGGGATGGAGGGTGTTATTGTACTCTTGTAACAAGACTGCTCCAATCGCCACGGAGCTAGCATCTGTACGCAATCTGAAAGGTAAATGGATATTGGGCAATTTCAGGATGAGATTGTTTGAACTGTTATCAGAAAAACACGCAAGTACTTTATTGAATGCAATTTTTAGGCATTCATTGTGTACAATTTTCTCTAGTTTATCTTTTGTTAGTAAATTAGTAAACACTTCGGTCAGTTCGGAAAAATCAGGAATGAACTGCCGGTAATAATTTATCAATCCCAACAGACTTCTGACTTGTTTCTTAGTATTTAGAGTTTTTAAAAGTTTTTTTTTAGTTCTTAGAGTTTTAGTATCTTGGACACAATTTTATCGTCTGTCGTGACAAAGCCATTGGATATTTTGTACCCCAAGAAAGTTATTTCCTGGTAGGCTATGTCTACTTTCGCAGGCTTTACAGTCAGTCCGTGCTGTCTAATACGTTCAAAAGTCTGTTCTAACGTCCTAATGTGCTCTGTCATCGTCTCTGTGTGAACACAGATGTCGTCTATATAGCAAATTATGTTAGGAATGTCTGCTAGAAGGAGTCGTGTCATACGTACGAATGTGGCTGGTTTTATAACTGTTACACATTAACAACAATTTCAATAGTCTCCCTTGGTTGTAATAAGTGGAGCGTACAAAATATAAGGGTGATAATTTTAACATGCTTTCAAACAAAATAAATTACATTTGTAAATTAATTTCTTAGTGTCATAATTTGATACTTATTGACAAAAGTGAACTAAATGTCGCTGTTGTGAACAAGTAAATCAACTTATGATCCTGAGATCACATCTATCTAAATCCTCACATACAATTCGCACATGGAAATTTTTACCTCACAAAGTTTATATAAAACGTCATTTCTTTGTGAGAATAAATCTATAGTCTGCTATCTTTCAAATTAATATTCATAAACACCGGAAGTACACAGCTGTTGTGTTTAGTTGTAGATAACGCAATGTTATTCAGCCTGGATGTTCTTATAAACAAACGGATTATACATTTCGTAAAACAGCTGCTGGATTACTTGTTTCTTTTGAAGTGTGACCTAAAGTGTTGTTGTGGAATTCAGATGTCACAGTTCCTCTCATACGGATTAAAATACGTTGGAACACTCTGCCTTCTGCAGGAACTACGGATTCTTGAATAGTTCACTCCAAGTAAGTCTGGAAATCCTGTAGCTCTGTTCGTAGCAATAACTCAGAGTAAACGCAAACACACAAAATCCACTTCACATTGAAATTAAGAAAGTAAAGAGCAGCAGATTAAAAAGAGGAAAGTCGTGAATAGGTCAAACCGAAAACATTCTTCAACAGGTATGTTTACATGAGGACTTAGAACCTGCCGAGGAGTGGGTACAAGTGCCAACAGATTTCTAGACAGAAAATGCAGACTAGAAAATCCGGCTGCTGTGGAACCGGAAGTACAGGCTTTGATATTGGAGAATTCTTTGAAGGGCGCCTCCGGTGCGAAGTGGTCAAGCCGTCTGCCCCGGGCTCCGATGGGTGTGATAAAAAGATCAAGAGAGACACAGAAAAACATATATTTGTGCTATCGGAAAGGACCGGGTTGGAGAAAGAGGTGTGGGGGGGGGGGGGAGCAGTAGTGTTGCTATCTCCCGTCTTCTTGTCACCAACCAGATGGTCGTGTGGACGCAGTTTCCACCTCCTGTCAACTTCAAACGAAACGTACCGGTGGCTTAAGGTGGTGGTTAGAAAATTGGGCTTGGCCTCGAATTAATATTGTGACCTCTGAATACACAGTTTAATGAGGAATCCAAGTGTCGTTGATAGGCAGACAATATTTGAAATATGCCACAACGACTCATGATGTAATGTTCTTTTGGTGATATGTACAATAAAGTTAACATTTATGTTCATTTGACCTAGCTCCGCGGGCCGCAACATGACCCGCGGCGGGCCACAACATGACCCGCGGCGGGCCACAGGTGTTGGCCACCCCTGTTCTAGAGCATGAACATGGGAATTGAAGGATAGATTTTGATCCATGATAAGACCCAGTGCCTTGTGCTCAGTTACTATAGGTGTGCTACCAATGTGCAGCTGAAGAGTTCTCTGCGAGTTTAGAGTGTGAAGTCTTTGCCTCGTTCCTATTAACATAGATTTTGTTTTAGAAATGTTAATTTGCATGCGGTTTGCATGACTCTAGTTAACTACACTATTTATTTCCTGCTGCAAGGATAATTCTAGCACATTACGATCAACAGCGTTTGTATATACTGTGCAGTCATCAGCAAATAGATCGCAGGACGATGACAGATATAAGGGAAGATCATTTATATAAATGGCAAATAACAGAGGGCCAAGTATAGACCTCTGAGGTACTCCAGTATTAATGGTAATGGCTTGGGATATAGATTTATTGTGTGATACTACTTGTTTTCTGTCTAATAAGAATGAGTTTAATAATAACACTATATTAAAGCTTACTTTCGTTGTTTCTAGTTTTTTTTTTTTTTTTAAATTAGGATAGTATGATATATCATATCGAATGCTTTCCTAAAGTCTATAAACACCGCTCCACATAGAGTATTGTTGTTAATATTTTGATGCCAAATTTCTGTCATGTTTGTTAGGGCCGTATGACAGGAATATTTTGGCCGAAATCCTGACTGACTGTCAGCTATTAGTTTGTGGCGAACTAAGTGCTCTAGTGTTGTTTTGTGGATGTACTTTTCTAGCGGTTTGGATAGTGAGGATAATAGGAGCCAGTGGGAAAATACTTAGCAAAGTTTACCAACAGAGCATACGACCACTTTAACAGTGCTGGCCGACATTGCAGGGGAAGTCAAAGGACGTGACGTAATTCGGTGGGAGCAATCATTGTAGAACTCTTCATGTATCATTTTCAAGTATGAGTCCTAACGCATGTAAAGTCGGGTTCTTTTACGTTTATTTGTGGATTCATACAAATTCAGGATCATTAATCAGCATGGCCACAAAAGCTCTGGGTCACGGCTCAAATTACAAAATGGCTTTATAAATCAACAATCTAAAAATCTCACTCTCGCCTGATGGAACCCTTCTGTCCCGTAACCAAGTGGTCATCTCCTATGACTCTCCTTAAAGCATCATCAGGAGACAGTGCTCAATCGTGCACAGCCCACTTTTCATCTTGCACATTAAGTGCCATGCTTTGCTTTGCCTTTGGAACTTCGATCTTTTGCTTTGCGGATCCATAACAGTGGCACACTGTTATACCACACCTTGAATATGGGTCAACTGTGTGGTGTTCGGCATCAAAAACCACACTACAAGAGCTGGACAAAGTGCAAAATCAAGCACTTAAGAGTCACCACAGGAGGGATGAGATCAACCCCTATAGTGGAAATGGAGAAGATGGGGAGGACACAAGCACTGAGTGAGCGCAGAGATACGAAAACGCTAATACAAGTAGAAAAGTTCCCCAGCTTGCCAGGCCACCCTACGAAGAACAGATTTGAAAACTTTTCACTCGATCACCAGTGTCGTGGATCAGCTCAGTGTTCCTGTCTCGTCCATGCCATGTGGCCAAGCCATTCAGGTATTTTCCTCTCGGTCTGTTCCCTTCGATCTTGCCAGTTGTCACCAAGTTCTCCAATTCAATCCAATAAATATATGGATGGCTATTAACTCGCTAACCAACAAGAAACACTATTTAGAGACAGCAATACCGAGCACTATAACATGCGAGGATTTCAGTTGCTTCTTTCAGTCAGAAATAGAGAATCTAAAGTCCAAAATACCAGACTCAGCTTGTAATTTAAGCTCACTGTCATCATTCTGTGAAGAGAAATGCTCTAGAAATATTCCCCCTGAGATTTCCTTGATGTCTGTTGCAGAAGTGTATAAATATCTCTCAAAGCTCAAAGCAACAAATTCAGAAGGTCTAGAGATGGTATCAGTAATAGAATTCTTCGGTGTGCTGCACCAATTATTAGTGAGTCCTTAACGTTCATATATAACCAGCGCCTTTCCAAAAACTACTTTCCATCTGCCTTTAAAATTGCTAAAGTTTATCCTCTACTTAAAAATGGCTCAACTGATAATAGCGTCTTGGGTAATTATAGACCTATTTCCTTACTATCGTCGCTATCAAAGCCATTAGAAAAACACATACATAAAATAACATTACACCATTTAATCAACAACGATTTAATAATAGGCAGTCGATTGGGTTTCGACCTAAATATTCTTGCCATAGTCCCTAACAAAAATGACCGATAACTGGCATCTTTGTATCAACAAAGGCAACATTTCTGGAGCAGTATTTGTAGACTTTAAAAAGGCCTTTGATGTGGTAGATCATGATACTTTAATAAGGAAATTCAAACAAATGAAAACTAGCACAGGTATGGTGAACCTAATTACGTCATTTTTATCCGACAGACAACAAGTAGTGTCCTTCAATAACTGTCTATCAAAACCCACACAACTTAATATTGGTGTGCCTCAGGGCTCAATACTAGGACCGCTGCTTTTTGCAGTTTATATTAACGATCTTCCTTTATATCTCAATACTTCATGTGACCTATTTCCAGACGACTGCACTATATACACTAGGCAAGAGAACCTTAGTGACTTAGAGAGCTCTTTGCAAAACGAACTTGATAACCTTAGTAGATGGAGCAATGAAAACCGCATGATTATTAACATCGACAAAACCAAATCCATGCTAATAACGACCAGACAAAACTACAGACCCTAGCCATAACTGGGGGCACCGCTCGATCTCCACGTTGACTATAATTAATGTAAATGAACACAAAACACTAGGTCTTTTAATTGACAGACATCTAAAACTGGAGCTCTCATGTTCACGTCCTCACCAAGAGAATAGCACAAAAAGTTTACCAACTTACTCAAATTCAGCACTTCTTGGATGAAAGCACACGAAAAATATTCTATGCATGCTATATCCAATCACCTCTCGACTATTGTTCCACAGTCTGGGATGGGTGCCCTAAATCTAATATGAAACCACTGTGTTCGCTTCAAAACCGCGCTATACGTCTAGTTTCTGGCATAAAGCACGTTGAAAGTAATAACTTATATAGTCATCTAAGACTTCTACCACTTTGAAAGCGATTCCTTTTTAACAAAGCCAAATTAGTGAATAAAATTATATCTGAAAATACCCCAGAGTATCTTCTACCGTTAATTCAATCTAATGCAATGAACAGCAAGCACTTAAATTTATTACAGGTTCCTAAGCCTAGATTGGACTTATACAAAACATGTCTCGCATATTCTGGTGCTCACTTGTGGAATAGCCTTCCACCAGATCTGAAAGTCTTGTTCCAGATGTAGGGGTGTTACCTTTCCTCTGGAGTGAACTAGGCAGGCCGAGAGAAGGATCATGCTGCATGGGCAACACATGATCTCTATATTTTAGCCCAGGCTTTGTTGGTGGAAATGACCACGTGTTCACATGCACCCACTGTGAACGGAGATTTACAGCGCAAATTGGCCTTATCAGTCACACTCGCTACCGCCATAGTTAAAAGTTATTATGCCTTTTTAGAGCACAAACTATCGTCTGTCAAGACGGCAAGGTGCCAATGATGATGAGATCTGAAAACACCAAGGAGTCCCTACACATTCAACCGAAAACTCTTTCAATACTTACTTCATACCCACTATAGCCACATAAGTCCCCTACTGGTAATTTTTTTGAGGAGAGAGTGGGTGAGAAAGAATGTGAGTGAGGAGAGTGAGTATGAGACAGAGAAAGGGAAGAGGTGTATGTCGTGTGCCTGCGAGGGGGAAAGAGTAAGGGGAATGTCTGTGTACACTTGTTGACAGATTGAGTTTGTGCGAGAGAAAGGTTGTGTTTTGTGTAACTGTCTTTTGAGAGAGTGAGAAGTGAGTGAGTGAGTGTGAGTTAGAGAGCCGCCGGGTGAAGTGAGTAGGGAGTGTGAGTGAGTGAGGGGGAGGATTTGTGAGTATGTGTATAGCATGTGTGAGAGCAATGTGAGTGTACAAGGGGAGACAGTGGGTGATGAGGATGCAAGCAGTTAATGGTGAGAGAGAGAGTGGGTGAGAATTGTGGTCTGTGTACTTGTCGTGCGATAAAGAGTCAGTTAGTGTGGTTTAGAGAGTAAATGAGTGAGTGAGATTATGTGAAAGGGAGCATGTTGTGTGAGTAAGTGTGTGGGGGGGGGGTTTTGGGGTGTACGTGTCCATATGTGTGTATGCGTGTGCACTTTTGAATGTGCATGTGGGTGGTGTAATTTTAAGGGGTGTGTAAATGTTTTTGTATGTATGTTTGTGTAAGTATGTTTATGTGGTGTACATGTGTTTTATGTATTGTGCGTGTGGTATTTTATATTATATATAATATATATATATAATTATTATATTATATAATATAATATATAATATATATATATAATATTAAACGAGTTGTTTGTGGGTTTGTGGGTCTTGGATGCGTTCGATAACGGTACTCCGATTGAATGAAATTTTCTACACGTCTTCCATTCTTTCCCGTGCAACCGACTATAATAATTTCTTAATGTAAAATCTTCTACTTATTTTAAAAAAATTTACTTTCCATTTTCATTATATAATGTCTATATAGCAGGGGGACTTCACTCTAGAAAGTTATTTCAAGGGCATAACTTTTTTTTAAAATTTCTATATACTTTATAGTCATATTGTTTGGGCTTACCTGCACTATTTTTTAAACCTTTGTCTAAGTTATTTTTAGGCATATGAGTATATTAAATAATTTTTTTAAAACTTTAAGGTATTTTTAAAGTTTGCATAAAAAAAAAATCATTATGCATAAATTTTAACCCATCTTTTTCTGCTTACAAACTTATCAACTGTCAATCGGTGATTAACACAGTTTTCATTAAAAA
>JACEFZ010001465.1:0-16536 GCA_014155875.1 Cepaea nemoralis
TTTGCAGAAACTATTTTAATATCCATTTTTGTTTCAACAAGGGAAAAATAAAATTGTGAAGTGTGTACGTGCATGCGTATGTATTTGTGTATGTAATTGTCAATTGCCCCGGACTCAACAATCATCCCCTACCCCAGACTCAACAATCATCACCTACCCCAGACTCAACAATCATCACCTACCCCAGACTCAACAATCATCACCTACCCCAGACTCAACAATCATCACCTACCACAGACTCAACAATCATCACCTACCACAGACTCAACAATCATCACCTACCACAGACTCAACAATCATCACCTACCCCAGATTCAACAATCATCACCTACCCCAGATTCAACAATCATCACCTACCACAGACTCAACAATCATCACCAACCACAGACAACAATCATCACCTACCACAGACTCAACAATCATCACCTACCACAGACAACAATCATCACCTACCACAGACTCAACAATCATCACCTACCACAGACTCAACAATCATCACCTACCACAGACTCAACAATCATCACCTACCCCAGACTCACCAATCATCACCTACCACAGACTCAACAATCATCACCTACCACAGACAACAATCATCACCTAACCCAGACTCAACAATCATCACCTACCACAGACTCAACAATCATCACCTACCCCAGACTCAACAATCATCACCTACCCCAGACTCAACAATCATCACCTACCACAGACTCAACAATCATCACCTACCACAGACAACAATCATCACCTACCACAGACTCAACAATCATCACCTACCACAGACTCAACAATCATCACCTACCACAGACAACAATCATCACCTACTACAGGCAACAATCATCACATACCCCAGGCAACAATCATTACCTACCCTAGACTCAACAATCATCACCTACCACAGACAACAATCATCACCTACCACAGACTCAACAATCATCACATACCACAATCACAACCTACCCCAGACTCAACAACCATCGCCTACCACAGACTCAACAATCATCACCTACCCCAGACTCAACAATCATAACCTACCCCAGACTTAACAATCATAACCTACCCCAGACTTAACAATCATCACCTACCCCAGACTCAACAATCATCACCTACCTCAGACTCAAAGAACTTGTCCTCAAGAGTTTTCTCGCCAGGGTTTGAACCAGAATTATCAAACAGCTCCTTGTATTGCTGCAGGGAAACCAGAAAAATATGAACGTGACCTGAACATAAAAGTACAATTACTAGAAACTTGTAAGGCAGACAGTGCACTTGCCTACCAAATTATTGGTCCATGTTCAATCTCCAGTAATGCCAGGATTGTTTTTTCCAAGCCATGTGGTTTTGAGGCTGATCTGGACAATTTTCATCTGTGGCCTTAACCCTCCGAACAGCCAATTCTTAACCCTCTATAAACCTAATTCTTAACCCCCAGAAAATCAAATTCTTAATCCCCCGAAAAGCCAATTCTTACCCCGTGAACAGCCAATTATAACCCTTAAAAAATAGGGTCTGTTCATTTCTATGACAGAACAATGAGCATTAGATCATGTGGTCTGTATTGTATGATGTTTGCAGAAATCTCCAGTACCCACTACCACTCTTGTCTAACTTCATCCCTTTTGACTTGATTAATGTTATAGATTCTTCTTCTTCTTCATTTGTCTGAAATGTTTGTTGTGGATGTAAATGTGTTGTGACTGAAAATGTGTTGTGACTGTTTACAGCACAGCTGTGATATATGCGCCTTTCGGCCGATACATCTGACTTCTTCAGGTGTTTTTTAACTGGGTTAACCTTCCTACATGTTTCATAGGACATTCCACTCTCAATGTTGTGGTGTTATCTTTATTCCATCCCAGCTGGCCCATTTAGAACAGCTGAACCACAAGGGAAGGCAGGGGCAGACCATGGGCATTGCCCGCCATCCAAGGAGGCTTCCATAACTGCAGAGCCGACACATAGCGCTCTGGTACTGGGCTCACCCAAGGAATCGTCACGTTCTGCACATGGTTGCTTAGCCTCACTTCCGTATACTGGGCCTTCTGTTCACCATAGACTGTTCCTCTGGAAACCAGAAGTATGCAGTCTGCAGATGACATCCACACAGTGAGCTTTCGATTCAGACTTTCCATGTAATGGATTCTTCTGGCCTAAAGAAGCAATAGTGGAAGATAAAACTCTATGGACCACTGAGTGAACGAAAAAAGACAACATTGCAGTTAAAGACAAATCTAAAGCGAATGAAAGAAGAAGAAGTAGAAGAAGCACTGTGTTACTTACAGGGTAGTAGTCAGCGACGGCCCTAACTTGGTCAAAGTCGTCACAGTCACCCAGCAGCTTCAGCCCAGCTGGGTACAAGTGGCCACAGCGAGGGTACAGCTTGATCCTGTCCTCTTTGCTCAACTCCGTCCCAAAAGAGTTGATGGTGATGATGAAAGCTCGCCTGTCTGCGTCAAACTACAGAAGACATCAAACTAACCATTATAGAGATAAAGACAACAAATGACAATTAAAGAGACAAAACAGACACATAACAAACGACAAAGAAACAAAACAGACACACACAAATGACAAAGAGATAAAACAAACACAAGAAATGACAGAAATAATACAAACACCAAAAACAACAAAGAGATAAAACAAATACACACACAAAAAACCGACATAGACAAAAAAGTTAGTTGCATATCCTTTGCACGACATTGTAGTTAACCTTAGCATTGTTTGGCGGCTTGTGAAAGTTTACATTCAGTGTTTGCCACTGCTTTCTGAAAGACTGGCACACATACTAAGTTCCTATCCACATCATCATGAAGAACCACAACACTACTGTTCATGGCCATTTCAAATAAATACATGCCATATTTGTTTCTAGTTGAGCACTTCTGGTTTCTGGTAACCTATAGCCTTGTGTTTGTTGGCTCAACGCCGAATCCTGTCAACCTATAGCCTTATGTTTGTTGGCTCAATGCCGAATCCTGTCAAGAAATGTGTTACATCATAAACTTCTTCTTTCTCACTTAGCATTGAATTGGAGTATGTTGACAATGAAATACTGCTTAACAAAAACAACTAATGTGATGAGCATAACAAAAACAGCTGTGATGAACATACCAAAAAGCTAATGTGACGGGCATATAAAACAATTAATGTGACGATCGTAACAAAAATAACTAATGTGACTAGCAAAGCAAAAACAACTAATGTGACAAGCATTAAAAAAACTAATGTGACAAGCATAACAAAAAATGTGACAAGCATAACAAAAATAACTAATGTGACTAACATACAAAAGCAACTGATGTGATGTGCATAACTAAAACTAAAACTTCTGGTCCACGAATGTGGGTGTGGGTTCAAATCCCACTTCTGACACCATTAGGGGGGCTGCGTGGTCTCGAGGTATGGTGTCCACCTCGAGTGCTGGAGGTCCCAGGTTCAGGCCC
This sequence comes from Cepaea nemoralis, assembly GCA_014155875.1. Lineage (NCBI taxonomy): Eukaryota > Metazoa > Mollusca > Gastropoda > Stylommatophora > Helicidae > Cepaea > Cepaea nemoralis. Next base: position 3,444 of record JACEFZ010001465.1, read on the forward strand.
CGGTGAGGACCGGGATTTTTTTTCACGTGGACTTCTAGTAATAAAATTTCCCCTGGTCTCTGGGTAGTGAGATCGGACGGCCTGTGTGTATTGTTGCACACGTAAAAAATCCCTTGGCAGTTGGAAATCGAAAAAGAGTAGCCTAACGGCGCTGCCCGGGCAAAATTTTGAGTTAAAAATCTACCCAAAGTATTTCAGGATCCTCGCCGGTGCTACGGAGTTTGTGCACTGAGCTGAGTTTCTCCAGACTCAGGTTTGAGTTAGGAGGAGAACGGAGCACAAACTTTGTTTCACACGTGTGCCGTGATGTTCATCCATCGACTAAACTAAACAAAAACTAATGTGACAAGCATAACTAAAAAAGCTAATGTGACAAGTATTTTTTTAAAAACAGCTCTTGTGTGACAAGTATAACATAAATAACTAATGTGACAAACATAACAAAATCAGCTTTAAGTATTTTAAAAAAGCAGCTAATGTGACAAGTATAACATAAACAGCTAATGTGACAAGTATACAACAAACAGCTATTGTGACAAGCATAACAACAACAGCTATAAGCATAACAAAAACAGCTATAAGCATAACAAAAGTATAGATAACATAGCTAATGTTCCAGATAATGTCACACGCATCTTCTTCTTCTTCTGCGTTAATCCGGAGTGTTTTTTCAGACATAATTGCGCTGTGTCCGGTTTTGTGCCCGTGGGCCGACACATCCGACTTTAGCAGGCGTTTGTTGACCGGGTTAGCCTTCCTTGATATGTCATATGTATAACCAAAATAGCTGATGTAACATGTAATACTTCTTCTACGATCAATGTTTGCTATGCATTTACTTAAGCACAAACTGAACGGTTCGCTTAAACGTTTCGCCAGTTCCCCCAGAGCTTTTCTCATAGGGTCACTTCAGTCAGCCAAATTGAGCCCCTCAGTTCCCCAGAGATTTTCTTATAGGGTCACTTCAATCAGTCAAATTGAACCCCTCAGTTCCCCCAGCACTTTTCTCATAGGGTCACTTCAGTCAGCCAAATTAAACCCCTCAGTTCCCCAGAGCTTTTCTCATAGGGTCACTTCAGTCAGCCAAATTGAACCCCTCAGTTCCCCAGAGCTTTTCTCATAGGGTCACTTCAGTGAGCGAAATTAAACCCCTGTTCCCCAGAGCTTTTCTCATAGGGTCACTTCAGTCAGCCAAATTATACCCCTCAGTCCCCCAGAGCTTTTCTCATAGGGTCACTTCAGTCAGCCAAATTGAACCCCTCAGTTCCCCCAGAGCTTTTCTCATAGGGTCACTTCAGTCAGCCAAATTAAACCCCTCAATTCCCCCAGAGCTTTATTCATAGGGTCACTTCAGTCAGCCTAATTGAACCCCTCAGTTCCCCCAGAGCTTTATTCATAGGGTCACTTCAGTCAGCCAAATTAAACCCCTCAATTCCCCCAGAGCTTTATTCATAGGGTCACTTCAGTCAGCAAAATTGAACCCCTCAGAGCTTTATTCATAGTGTCACTTCAGTCAGCCAAATTGAACCCCTCAGTTCCCCCAGAGCTTTATTCATAGGGTCACTTCAGTCAGCCAAATTGAACCCCTCAGTTCCCCCAGAGCTTTATTCATAGGGTCACTTCAGTCAGCCAAATTGAACCCCTCAGTCCCCGGGATGGTTAACCCGGTCAACAAATGCCCGCAGAAGTCGGATGTGTCGGCCTAACTGTGCAAGAACGCAGCTCTGCTGTAAACAGGCACAACGCAATCACATCTGGAAAAAAAAAACTGGATGAACACAGAAGAAGAAGAAGAACCCCTCAGTTCGGCTAAGTCAGGGCAGTCTTGTAGACATGTCTTGGAGTTTGCTCTAGTGCTCCACATTTGCAAGAGGCAGAGTCAGTGAGACCCATTCAGTGGAGGTGTCCTCGGAGTGACAAGTATAACAAAAAATAACTAATGTCCCAGATAATGTCACAAGTATAACAAAAAAATAACTAATGTCCCAGATAACATGACAAGTATAACAAAAATAACAGTTCATCGTCGATGGAAACGGCAGTCACCAGAAAGACTTCATTGACCTGGGTTTTATCCCATATGGCTTGGTCTCTTTCCGCAGGACGACCCACCAAAAGCGCCGCACAAAGCACGAACTCCATAGCTCCAGCGGTGACTCCCAGGAGTCTCCTGAAAAATGCACCCGTGAGCCGAAAAGGAAAACCAGTCAATCCAGCAACAGCCAGCCGCCATCGTTCCGAACATGCAGTTCACACTACAAACAACCACCGACAGATGTAAAAGCATTCCACGCGAAACTCTCAGCTCACAGTGTCGCGCCACGCACTCACTCAGTAGCAGGGCGACGGAACCATAGCCTCCTTAGTCGCCTCTTACGACATGCATGGTAGGCAACAGTGTTACTATTCTTTGCTTCACCGTATGGGCCCCAGCAACACACGGGCATGAACTGTACGATGAACTGTATTTTTCATGGAGGACTTTTGTGTTGGCATTCTGGCGGTGGCATTATGATAACGTGACAAGTATAACAAAAAATAACTAATGTCCCAGATAACGTCACAAGTATAACAAAAATAACTAATGTCACAGATAACGTCACAAGTATAACAAAAATAACTAATGTCCCAGATAACGTGACAAGTATAACAAAAAATAACTAATGTCCCAGATAACGTCACAAGTATAAAAAAAATAACTAATGTCCCAGATAACGTTACAAGTATAACAAAAATAACTAATGTCTCAGATAACGTCACAAGTATAACAAAAATAACTAATGTCTCAGATAACATGACAAGTATAACAAAAAATAACTAATGTCCCAGATAACGTCACAAGTATAACAAAAATAACTAATGTCCCAGATAACGTCACAAGTATAACAAAAATAACTAATGTCTCAGATAACGTGACAAGTATAACAAAAATAACTAATGCCCCAGATAACGTCACAAGTATAACAAAAATAACTAATGTCTCAGATAATGTGATAAGTATAACAAAAATAACTAATGTCCTAGATAACGTCACAAATATAACAAAAATAACTAATGTCTCAGGTAATGTGACAAGTATAACAAAAATAACTAATGTCCCAGATAACGTCACATGTATAACAAAAATAACTAATGTCTCAGATAATGTGATAAGTATAACAAAAATAACTAATGTCCTAGATAACGTCACAAATATAACAAAAATAACTAATGTCTCAGGTAATGTGACAAGTATAACAAAAATAACTAATGTCCCAGATAACGTCACAAGTATAACAAAAATAACTAATGTCTCAGATAACGTCACAAGTATAACAAACATAACTAATGCCCCAGATAATGTCACAAGTATAACAAAAATAACTAATGTCTCAGATAACATCACAAGTATAACAAACATAACTAATGCCCCAGATAACATCACAAGTATAACAAAAATAACTAATGTCTCAGATAACGTCACAAGTATAACAAGCATAACTAATTGCTCAGATAACGTCACAAGTATAACAAAAATAACTAATATCTCAGATAACATCACAAGTATAACAAAAATAACTAATGTCTCAGATAACGTGACAAGTATAACAAAAATAACTAATGCCCCAGATAACATCACAAGTATAACAAAAATAACTAATGTCTCAGATAATGTGGTAAGTATAACAAAAATAACTGTGATAAGTATAACAAAAATAACTAATGTCCCAGATAACATCACAAGTATAACAAACATAACTAATGTCTCAGGTAATGTGACAAGTATAACAAAAATAACTAATGCCCCAGATAACATCACAAGTATAACAAAAATAACTAATGTCTCAGTTAATGTCACAAGTATAACAAAAATAACTAATGTCCCAGATAACGTAACAAGTATAACAAAAATAACTAATTTCCCAGATTACATGACAAGTGCCATAAAATACTCACAGCAAGTGCCTCACACATCACGTCAGCAGTAGCACCACCTTGTGCTTTGCAGAAGTTGTAGAAATCCTCCAGATACGACTGTAACATACAATGTGTTCACTGAGTCAAGACAAAGCCTAATCATGTTTTTCTTCTCTTTCATGTCAACACTGCAACCTTCACAAGACTGTCAGGACACCCAGTCAAATAGGACCAAACCAAACCAACCAACAAACAAACAAACCCAAACCAAACCCAACCAATCAACTAACGAAGTCATGCTACCACTGTCCTTATAGTGTTGTATGTTTTTCTTGTATTATATTTCATCATCATCATCATCATCATCTTCCACTTCTGCCATAAGCGTCGTGGGGAGGAATAATTTGTGTTCCAGTGCCCGGTGGGCAACACTGGATAGTGTCATTCCATGTGGCTGTACAGTGTCTTCGATGTCGTCAATCCATTTTCTTCTTGGACGTTCTCGTGGCCTCGTCTCAGATGATCTTTGATGGAAGGCCAGTGATGGTAGTTGCTGGTGTTGCATTTTAACGACATGGCCAAACAACTTGATCTTCTGTCTTTCAATAAATGTGGCACAAGGTGTTGATCCCACAGTCTGTCTGATAATAGCATTTCTTATTTGGTCTCGGATTGTTAAGTTGGCAGCTCTCCTCAGGCATCTCATTTCGCAAGTGTTGATTTTGCAAAGGTGTGGTTTGGATAAAGTTCAGGTCTGAGATTGGTAGCAAAGAGTTGGTGTGAATGTGCTGTTTATTATCTGTCGTTTTGTGGGCATGGGTATATTTGGATGTTTCAGTAAGACTGCTGGTTGATATGTAAGTGCACTAGCTTTTTGACATCTGATTTCAATTTCTCTGTCTAATCTGCCATCTTCTGTGATCATACTTCCAAGATATTTGAATTCTTTAACTTGTTTCAGAATTGTGATATTTATGAGGTGTGACGAGGGGATCTGGCCGATGATCGGCACTCAGAGGAAAGGCGAGACGGACATATAATCAGATTGCTTCTGGAACTATTAGTGTTGGAACTCTTCGCTGGCTGCTGAGGATGGTGATGGAGCACTTATGGGAATGTCCCGAATGCTGTGATGTCGGTTCCTAAATCAATCAATCAATCTGTATACTTAGTGGGCCCGGCGATCTGCTAACTCGCATTACTTCGGTTTTGGCTGTATTTATGCTCATATTGTATCTCCTGCATGTTGAACTCAGATTATTAATATGATTTTGCAGTCTGCCCTCGTCGCTATTAAACAGGCACTGATCGTCTGCAAATAGAAGTTCATTTATTTCCTGTGGAACAGTTATATCATCTGGAGTAAAGAGTTCTAAATTGTCAGAATCTGTATTATATTTATCCTCTAGAAATAAGCTTGTGTGTGCCATATCTGCAATGCTGCTTCCTGCATGAACTGTAGTTTTCTGCAGTGTACCATAGAGTTTTGGTGTGACACTGGCCACACCCCTCAAGTGCTGATTGGTCTATACAAATATGGGGTTAGCACCATATGCCCTGTACACTGGAGGCCAGTGAATGGATAAGACCATTCACTCATACTTCCGGTGTACTGATGTCAAGGTAGCAGGTTCAAACCCTTGGGGATGTAAATTACAAGTACCTCAGAAGTCAGAATGGGTTCGCCTGTGCCATGTGGCAATATAGGGGCTACAGTAGTAGTCCTATGTATTAATAGAAGGTTTACAGTATTAGAGCAATAAAGGAAAAGCGAGAGTGATTGAAGTAACATTAAAGTAACAACAGTTAACTGATACGCACTATTAAATCGAGCGAAGTCAGACCTTGAGGAGACAGTGATGATGAATCAAGGGAAACAACTCAGATTGTGTATCACGTGATCATAACAGCGGAGATCACGGGCCTGGTGGTTTTTCTGAACCAGTCAGGTCAGGGAGTTGACAGAGGAAAGATGTGTCAGTAATTTCAGCTGTGAAGAATTATTCAGGTTTTGCAGTGGTGAATAGATTGCTAAAATGGCCTATAGACCTCCAGAATCATTTAAGAGGATGTACATTGATTCAACGTTAAGAATCCGCGATGGGCGTTTACATCAAGACTGTTAAAAAGCACTGCACCAAGGTTGTCGCAGTTGGCAAAAGAATGGCAGCCCAATGTCACCGCTCGCCAGCCATCAAGAATGAACTCATCTCATCTCATCTCATCATGTTCCTCTTGTACCTTGCGGTGTCGAGGTGAAGTATAAACTTCGTGAGAGTGCCCGGTTATGGGCTTCGTATATCGACATTCCCATGGATTCTGTTATTCCCTCAGTCCAACGTTTACGTGGTCGACCTCTTCCTCTGTTTCCATCTGGTCTGTACATCATTGCTTGTTGTGGCATGCTGTTGACTGGTAGCCTACTTGCATGGCCAAACCATTTGACTTGCTGCTTTCTAATAAAATCTAGAGCAGCTTTAACCCCTACTTTAGTCCTGATTTCTTCATTTCTGATCTTATCTCTTCTTGATACGTTGAGTATTCTTCTCAGAAACCTCATTTCTGTTGTTGTGATTTTTCTTTTCTCTTTTTCTGTCATTGTCCAGGTTTGGCATTGGTAGCACAGAGTTGGTAGGAAGATTGTGTTGTAAAGTGCTTTCTTAGTAGTTATTGATACATGTTTGTTCTTTAGTATTGGTGCCATTTGTCCAATGAGTTGATTTGCCTTATTGCACCTATTTTCGATCTCGTCTTCTGATCTGCCATTTGATGATATTATACTTCCTAGGTACTTGAAGCTCTTTACTTGTTTCAAGGGATGTTCGTTTAGGTGAATTGTTGCTGTTTGTTCTTCTTTAGTTATAGTCATTACCTCTGTTTTGCTTGTGCTAATTTTCATGTTATGTTCCCTACACATTTCGTTTAGACTATTCATGTGGTCTTGTAATTCAGCTTCTGATTTTGCTATTAGTGCTTGGTCGTCCGCAAACAGGAGTTCTCTAATGGTTAGATTTGCAGATGGTTCTTCTTCTGTGTTCTCGTCATGCGGTATTCTTGCTGTCTCTGCTTGGCTGGTTTCTTTACATATGTTGTCTATATATGTTATGAACAAGAGAGGGGACAGGACACAACCTTGTCGTACTCCAGATCTTATGGTGAAGGGTTCTGAGTGTTCTCCAGTTGCTCTCACTATGCATTCACTGTTGTTGTATAAACTTCTGCATAGGTTTGTTAGATGTGTACTCACTCCATATTGTTTAAGGATTTCCCACAGCTTGTTTCTATCTACCCTATCAAATGCCTTTTCTTGGTCGACAAAGGCTAAGTAGAGTGTTTCATTGAATTCAATTGATTTTTCTATAAGTTGTCTAAGAGCAAAAATGGCGTCTGTGCATCCTTTGTTTTTCCTAAATCCAAGCTGCGTTTCGCTTAGCTGGGGTTCTAAAGTAGTTCGTAATCTTTTTTCAAGAATTTTGCAAAATATTTTCCCAGTATGACTCAACAGTGAAATGCCTCTGTATTGTGTGCAATCTCTTTTGCTGCCTTTGTTTTTCCAAATTGGGATAATTATGGCGTTTCCCCAGTCTCGTGGTGTCTGTTGTTCTACCCAAACATGGTTGAATAGTCTATGTAGCCAAGCTGTTCCTACTTCCCTTGCTGCTTTAATTAGTTCATTTGGTATTTCATCCTGTCCTGGTGATTTGTTTAATGGGGCTAATCTGATGGCTTCTATAATTTCTTCTTTTAGTATGTCTGGTTCTAGTTCCTCTGTGACATCTGTGTAGGTCTCTTGAATTCCTGTGACATCTGATGGGATGTTGAGAAGTTGTTCGAAATACTGCTTCCATCTTATTAGGATCTGTTTTTGTTCACTTATTGGTTCTCCATTTTCGCTGTTAATTATTTCAGTTGGGTCAAAGGGTTCTCCTCTGGTTCGCATTGCACTTATCTTTTTGTAGAAGTTTCTGGTTGCCTCCTTGTAGTTTTTATTTAGGGTTTCTCCATACTCTTCCCAGTCTTTTTGTTTTTCCCTCTTTACTATTCTACTCACATGTCTTCTCGCTATTCTGTATTCTCTGTAATCACATTCCTGTTTGCTCTTCAACCACTTTTTATATTTTTCCTTTTTTTCTTTTACCGCTTTCTTTACTTCTGCGTTCCACCAACTTGTTATTTTCTTTATCCGTGTTTTGCGTTTTTTCGTGGTTCCGCATGTTATTTTTGCAGTATTTAAAATGCTTGATTTGAACATCTCCCATTCTTCTTCCACTGTTTTTCTTTCCGTAGGTAATTTTACAAAGAGTTCAGTTAGTTCTTTCTCATAATTTTCCCTTACTGCCTCGTCTTTAAGGTTTTTTAAGTTTACTGATTCGCATGGCATGCATTTTCCTGCTCTTTGTTTTCTTCTTCCAATGGTTCTTATTGTGGCAACGACTGCTTTATGATCTGTGTTTATACTGAAATTGGGCACTGCTCTTGCATCTAATATATTTCTCTTTCTGTTATTTCTTGTTAATATAAAATTAATTTGGCTTTTAGTATCTAGATTGTTCCATTTATACCAGGTGTATACTTGCGAATCTTTATGTTTATAGAATGTGTTTGTTATAAAGAGGTCGTATTGGCTGCAAAGCTCTATCAGTCTACTTCCGTTATCATTCCTTTCATTTTGCTGATCTCCAAATGCTCCCAGGTGTTTTTCTATGCCCACTCTGTTATGTCCTAGTCTTGCATTGAAGTCTCCCATAACTATGATGTTGTCCTGCTTATCTATTTTGTTTAGCACATCATGTATGTCTTCGTAGAAGTCCTCGCATTCTTGCTCATTATTGCTTGCATTACATGGTGCGTATATCTGTACATATGTTGTGATTGTTTGTTCTTTTATTCTCACTGTTATGATTCTTTCTGATATATATTTTATTTCTAGTATTCCTCTTGCTAGCCGTGGTTCGATGACTATTCCCACACCGTGTCTTGCCCTTTCTTGCTGTTCTACTCCAGAGTAAACAAACGTGTAACTGCGGTGGAGCTCCTTGCATCCTTTCCCTTTTGTTCTGGTGTCCGCTATTCCCATCAGACCAATATTCCTCTTCTCCATTGTTTCTATAAGCTCTTCTTCTTTACTATTGAAACCACAGACGTTCATTGTGCCTATTTTTTGAATCGCTGATCTATCTCGTAGTCCATTAACATTGCCGGGTCGATAGCCGCTTGGGTCAGTCCGTTTATACTTCTTGGTTTTTCTACGAGCAGTATGAAGATCCCCTGCCGGCTTGCTAGGCCATTCGCAGGTTTAGGACACTAATCTGACCACAGGGAGTCCATCCCCTATGGCGAGCCATAGCCCCGTTAGCCCATGACCTCGCGGTCATGGTTGCCCGGTCTGCACCACTTGGAGGTGGGGGTTGACTTGTGTAGTCTGCGGGTCATCGGCAGGCTACTAATTTTCGCTCTTCACCCCTCCTGGGAGAGGCTAGCCGATCCTAACCCTGCTGGCTGCAGGGCCAGGCGCATTCCACACCTTACAGACCTGTAAGAATGAACTGTAAGTGAATATTGTCTAGCTACTCAGCATATATGAATGCCACAGAATGACAGCCTGCTGTAACGATTGGTTATTCTGAAAAGTATTTAACTGTTTACAGCAGCAATATATATATATATATATATATATATATATATATATATATATATATATATATATATATATATATATATATTATTTCATAATGTGTCACTTGCCCTCCCAAAAGTACGGGAACTGGTGACTTTGTCTGCTGTGGCAATTGTGTATAATAATAGTAAGAATTCCAAGGACGCCAGTAGTTGCTTGAGTTCTTCGTTGCTGCAGTGATACTTCTGTGAATCTGCTATACTATCTTAGACAACGAGCGACAGCAGAAGTATAGCACCTGATGGTGAGGGACATGAGTAATAGGGAAAGCTAATGTACAAGCAAACATCAGTCCAGTGCACTAGAAGTAGTAGCACATGTAAGGACTAGTAACCCTGGCAGACCATAGTATTTCTTCTTCTTCTTCTGCGTCCTCTACTTGTCACTCCGAGGACACCTCCACTGAATGGATCTCACTGACTCTGCCTCTTGCAAATGTGGAGCACTAGAGCAAACTCCAAGACATGTCTACAAGACTGCCCTGACTTAGCCGAACTGAGGGTTCTTCTTCTTCTTCTTCTTCTTCTGCGTTCATCCAGTTTTTTTTTTCCGGATGTGATTGCGTTGTGCCTGTTTACAGCAGAGCTGCGTTCTTGCGCCGTTAGGCCGACACATTCGACTTCTGCGGGCATTTGTTGACCGGGTTAACCTTCCCGGGGACCACAGTATTTGAAACATTTGTCTCAGAAACTACATCTCTGTTGCCTCCAATCTCTTCTTAATCTGTTTATTCTCATTCCAAGATTCACTGCCATGGAACAGAACAGGTTTGATGTTACATTTCACTAATTTTTTCAATTAATGCCGGCAGGGATTTGTTCCTGCTCGAAGAAAACATAAGCATCTAGAAGGATCAAGTAAAGAGCTTCAAATGATCCATCCATCCATCATGTGCCATGCCGTTAAGCGTGGGCGGTCATGTTTTGCCATCTCACTCAATCACCAGAGTCATGGATCAGCTCTGTGTTTCTGTCTCGACCATGCCACGAGGCCAAGCCATCCAGGTATTTGCTTCTAGGTCTTCCTCTTGGTCTGTTCCCTTCGATCTTACCAGTTGTCACCAAGTTCTCCAATTCATTTCTTCTCATAACATGCCCAAAAAATTTTGACTGTCTGCGTCTAATATCTCTAATCAGTTTACGATCTTCATTTGTTTCTTGAAGAACCTGTTCATTGGTCTTTCTGGCTGTCCATGGTATTCTTTGCATTTTCCTCAGAAACCACATTCTACAGCCATCAGATGTTTTTCAGCTTGACTGCTCATTGTCCAAGCTTCACATCCATATAAAAGTACAGGTTCTATGTAGCACCTCAACACTCTCTTTTCTCGTTTCAATGACATCTTTTTTATTGGTCAGTATGTTTTTAATCTTGCTAAAGGCTACCTTAGACATGGCGATTCTTGTTCTAATCTCTTCAAGGCATCTCCCATCAGATGTTATTACTGTTCCAGAGTAATTGTACCTATTCACTTGTTGAAGAATATTCCCATTTACTTGTATATTACATTGTGGTATTTCGTTCTTCCTAGTGACGACCATAATCTGTGTCTTTTTACAATTTAATTCTACCCTTGTTGTTCACTGTGTGTAACAACTGCATCTACTAAATGTTGCAGGTCCTGTTCATTGTCTGCAATCAAGACTGTATCGTCTGCATATCTAATGTTATTGATGCATCGTCTCCCAATGTTGATTCCTTCCATATCTTCAATATTTCTGAAAATATTTTCACTGTACAATCAAATGATTAGGAAGTATATCATCAAATGGCAAATCAGAAGACCAGATTGAAAATAGATGCAATAAGGCAAACAAACTCATTGGACAAATGGCACCAATACTAAAGGACAAACATGTATCAATAATTACTAAGAAAGCACTCTACAACACAATCTTCCTACCAACTCTATGCTACCAATGCCAAACCTGGACAATGACAGAAACAGAGAAAAGAAAAATCATAACAACAGAAATGAGATTCCTGAGAAGAATACTCAACATATCAAGAAGAGATAAGATCAGAAATGAAGAAATCAGGACTACAGTGGGGTTTATAGCAGCGCTAGATTTCATCAGAAAACAGCATGTTAAATGGTTTGGCCATATAACTAGATTACCTACAAACAGTATACCACAACAGGCAATGATGTACCGATCAAATGGAAGCAGAGGAAGAGGCTGGCCATGTAAACGATGGACAGAGGGAATAGCAGAGTCCATGGGAATTTTGATACATAAAGCCCATAAACAGGCACTCTCCTGCTGTTTATGCTTCGCCTCAACACTGCAAGGTACAAGAGGAACATGATGAGATGAGAAGAGATGAGACAACATATGATACTTTTCATCTTCTGACCCGCAGCTTTTTTTTTTGGTGGTGGTGGGGGGGCTGTTCTTAATTTCTGTTATGCATCTTCTAACTGCCTTTTTACTGCCTGCAGATATTTCATGGATATACAGATAATCATCACAGCAGCTTGGAAAGAACAATAATAAAAAGCATGGTTAATGGAAGAAATGGCAGGGGCCAGCCAGCACGAAGATGGAAACAGGACATTGCAGAAAATGGACACAGGATATTGTAGAAAATGGACACAGGACATTGCAGAAAATGGACACAAGACATTGCAGAAAATGGACACAAGACACTGCATAAAATGGACACAAGACATTGCAGAAAAACTTGACATGAGGCTGCATGAGGCAGGAGAGTGGCAAGAGACTGAAAACATATTCGGCATTTGGTGATGACAGCAACATTGTGCAAAGGACCTGCTATATGATGATGATGATGATGATGTGTGGATGATGACATGATGATTATGCATTGATGATGATGTGATGATGACATGATGATGATGCATTGATGATGATGTTATGTGATGATGATGCAGTAATGATGATGAGCGATTATGATGATGCGATGATGAAGTGACAATGATGATGCGATGATGACTGACCTTATACAGCGTGTTTCTGATGATCTCCACATTCATCTCATCAAGATCCTCAGCAGAGATACAATCCTTGATGTATGGAGCTGAAAACCAAGGGAAGTGTGAGTGTAAGACTTGAGACAGTTAACATTTGTGATGTACATATGGAAATGTGTAACAACATCAAGATAATCTCACGGGAAGTTTGTGTGTAAGAGTTTTGAAACAGTTAAAATTTCTAATATACACAAAGAAATATTAACAAAGATCAAGATAATTCCACGAGAAGACTGTGTTTAAGAGTCTGGATACATTCAATTCTCATAAAGTCATGGACTTAACGTCATGTTTAACATCAAAATAATCCTACATTTCTAATACTTAGCTTTTAAAAGTTTTTCAATTATACTAAAATTCTTCTTCTTCTTCCTGTGATCGCCTAATGGAGCCAGGTCCTCCACTACCCCATGCCAAGTTGTTAGTAGATTTGTTCATGAATGGTTAGATTTTACAGCTTTGGTCTTCTACAGGATGAAATACCCGGCCAGCCTCCTTTCATTTGCTTGAAATGTGTCTGTAAC
>JACEFZ010001466.1:0-7500 GCA_014155875.1 Cepaea nemoralis
GGGGAAAAAAGGGGAAAAAAAAAAAAAAAAAAAAAAAACCTTAGAAGGCCCACCTATTTAAAAAAGAAGTCGCTGATGCTAAAATATATGAAGAAAAGGAAAAAAGCTGGGCCAGATGAAATCACAATAGAAAAATTAGAAGTGTGGGAAAATTTTGGGATAAATTTTAACCAAATTTTAAATGATATTCAGTAGGGGATATTTACCAGTGATATGCTGAAATCTGTATTTTAGCTATCCCAAAAAGCCCAGGAAAATTTGTTTGTAAGATTTTCGTACAATTAACCTCATAAACCAGTCACAAATTCTCTCAGATATAATGAGAAGAACAAGAAAGAAAAAAAAAAGGGAAAATTGTGAAGAACAGTATGGTTTTTATGGAAGGAAAGGGTACAAACAATGCAAATATATATATTAGAACACTAAAGAAAGATAAATAGAGAAAAAAAGAGACTATATTATGCTTCATAGTTTAAAACAAAGGCATTTGATAAGAAAACATGATGAGCTGATAAAATGTTGGAAGATTAAAACATGATGGGAAAGATTAAGAATAATAAAGAATATATCTGGAACCAAGTAGCAGCAATTAAAATGGGAAATAAAGAGGGTATTTGAACAGAAAAAGCTAGGAGACGACGGGGGTGTGTTTGTCACCCGTCTTTTCCCTGTTAGCGAATAATTGAGAGAGATCAAAAAAAAAAACAGGAATAAAAGGAGGATATAATAAAAACAGTATACGCTATGCAGATGACACAAAATTTGGGTAGCGGAAATGCAACAGACCTACAACAATTGTTGGACGGTAGTAACAGAGATTGCACAGAAAGGACTGTCCTTGAAATCAAGAAAACAGAACAATGGTGATATCAAAGAAAATGGGGACGCCAAAATGTGACAGAATAGAAGGGAAATTTCTCAACCAAGGGATAATTTTAAATACCTAGGGGCACTTATAACATCAGATGGAAAATGTAAAAAGAGATTAAGAGCAGAATAGGGCAGGCAAAGACAGATTTCAGAAAATGAAGAGTATCTTATGCAATAAGCGCTATAATGAATGTAAGAAAGAGAGTACAAAATGCTATATAGAACCAGTTTTTCTGTATGGGAGCGAACTTGGAATGAAATGAACAAATTAGGAAGAACTTAGAAGCAAAGAGATGGGTTTTAAAACGAATGTTTCGAATTTCCCTGGACGCCGAGTAACTAACAACGATTGCCGAAAGGGTAATGAAAAATAGAACCTAATACAACAATAAGAAAGAGACCAAAACTTTCTTTGGGCATGTGATGAGAAGAGAGGGATTTGGGGAACATCGTGATACTGGAAAAATCGAGGGGAAGAAGGCGAGGCAACCAGAGAAAAGATGCTGGACGGACGAGACGGTGGGGGGAAATCATCAGCGGAGTTTATCCGAACCCAAAGACCGAGATTGTGGAGAGCCATGAACGCCTACGCCAGCCGGCACGGCACTTTATATGATGATCTCAGTTCGGCGTCGCAATAAATTTATGGTACACCATGTGCACCTTTTGACATAATCTTGTCTTTTTTTGTTAAATTTTTAAACCAAATTCAGAACAAGCATTTGGAAATGCAGATAGTAGATGTTGTAATTCTTTCCCCAGAGTGGGTCGTAATCGCAGCGTATCCGCAAAAAGCAACTCTTGATTAGACCCTGTAAATTTTTGGGCTTGGCCTTCAATCTCTGAGCATTATAGAGGCCACCATCTGAGGTGAGTGAATGTATTACCGTAATCCTGATCCGAAAGGATATTTTTAGAAGTGAAAAGATATCCCAAAGAGGGTGTTGGCTAGTACAAAAACCTTTGCTTAACTCCACTCTTGATTTCAAACTCTTTGAAGTTGAGCCATCAAACTTGATTATCCCTTCAGCCTGGGGAACGATTCCACAAGGAAGAAGAGTTGGGGGCAGCCAATCTTCTTTAGTGCTTTGAACAGACCCTCACGACTGACCAAATCGAATGCCTTTGTGAGGTCATGAAGGCATAAATAGTGGCTGATTTGGTTCCTGGCATTTTTCTTGCATCTGTCGCAATGAAAATATCATATCAATGGTAGGACCCGGTTCTGACGGAAGCCGCACTGTGATTCGGGGTAGACTTGATCTCCCAGGACTTGAAGTCTGTGCAGGACAATTCTGCAAATACTTTCCCAACAATACACAGAAGTGAGATACCCTATAGTTGTTACAGTCGCTCCGATCTCCCTTGTTCTTGTACAGCGTTATGATGTTTGAATCTTTGAAATCCTGTGGGACCTGTCCTTCTCGCCAGCATAGCTCTATTAGCTGGTTGGATTTGTAGAGCGAGTGTGTCTTGCCCACTCCTGATTACCTATATTGGAATCCCATCCTTACCTGGAGCCTTGCCAGATGCAAGCTCATTTATAGCACACTTAACTTCTGTTATAGTGGGAAGTTGTCCAGGGGTCAAGATTGGGAGGGCCCCTAGGCGTTTAGGGATCATCCGATACTTTGGGCCATTGAGTAAAGCTCTAAATAGTGCTCGACCCATCTACCATCTGCGTTTTTATCAGTGATGATTTTCCCTCAAGGTTTTTGCGGTTTCATTTTTTTGATCATTGGACCCAGGCTTTCTTTTTCCTTCATACAGCCTGATGTTTTCCTTTTACTTTCGATTTGAATGGACCACAAACTTTATCCAATAGTCATTCGCACACTGCTGGCAGCCTTTTGCACATCCTTCCTCGCTTGCTTCAGCTCACTCAGAGTGTTACGCGTTGGTCTTTCCTTGTTCTTAAGAGAGCTATCTTCTTTTTATCAATCAAGGGCTGTAGTATCTGGCTGTTTGCCGCAAACCAGTCCTGCCTCTTATGATCCACAGTGCCGTAAACCCCTACCGCTGTTTTATAAATAGTTTCCTTAAGTTTACTCCATTTATCATTTACTATACAATTTTCTGATGTATCATTGAAAGCGTCTTCAAGTTGCACGTAGACAGCACGACCTGACTGTACACATATTATACTAGGCGATTCCTTAATGAAAGGTTTATACAGGGACAGGATGGCCACATCAGACAAAGACATTGTTTCAATAATCCCACTGCCTGGGGCTGGTGTAGACCGGCTAACAGACAATATTAGCAGGTTGGCTGTTAATCATAGCGTCAGAAGGGCAAGCGTACATATTGGCATCACCGACACCATAAACAACCAACAAATCACAGGGTCTCAACTGCTGGCACTCTTGAACGGATTACGTCACACTTTTCCTAACTCATCCATTTTCTTCTCCTCCATCATATCACCGAGTTATGGACACCAGCGCCGTCTAGCTGACATAAATAACAACATGTTGCAGAAGTTCTATTCTCAAAACAAGATACAATTCATCAACAATACAGCATCATTCACTTCACAGGCTGGTGCACCAAAAAGACTCTTTACAAGGATCAAATACATTTATCTACATTGGGCACCAGTTTTCTCGCCAAGAATTTAAAATATCAGAACGGACATACCATACATCCAATACGGGATCGCGCCGGACACTTTTAGCTACTCCTGAAACTCAAGCCTGACGACATACTCCCCGTCCACATCAAGTACCAATAGGACAGAAGTGTGCAGACCACTCATACCACTGCACCTGAAATCCAAGCCAGACGGGACCTACCACAACACCAAGTCCGTTAAATACGTCGTCTTTCACACAGGAGGGTAATAATTACGAAGATATGATTCCTATTCTCCCCAGAAAGGATCCGACTCTCAGCAACAACGACGTGCCAGCACAACCTCCTGTTAGCCACCAACCAGAGGCTCTAGTTGGTAGTCATTACATACCCATGAGACATCATCAGTACCCATTTAATTGTAATCCAGAATGGTTGCACCTCACACGGTATAGCCCAGCTACACTTCGTCAAGCACTTATAATGTCGCTATACCAACAACCAACACACCTGGTATTTACTAGCAACTTAGGACAAAGCTACACCGGATCTCGGTACAAGAAAGAGCCTCTCCTTAAACGTTTATCTGCATATTTGGTTATAACTTGATCTAGTAACGTATTAGGTTATAAGTTATTACAAACATTGACTGGTTTTGACTTTATATTAATTGATAGTACTTAGCTGTATAGCTTTTATAATAATTCTAATTGTGTTTTCACGGTGAGTGAGGGGGTCTTCACTGCTCTTCCTTACGGATCTGTGTACGTATTTTTATATATTTACAGAGATATTACTGTTTCTCTGTACTTTAGAGTGTGTTTTGTAATAAGGGACGTAAGTTGTATTCACTTTGTGTGTGTGTGTTTTGCTTTTAAACTTGTGATTACGCATTGTTGAAATGTCTAATAAGTACGAACACTGGCTCAGGAATAATGGGCTCAGAATCGGGCATGTAAACATATGCATCTATTAGGGAAGCTGCCCGAACTATCACTTATACTTAATCAAATTTTCACATGTTTGGCGTTAGCGAAAGTCGATTAAATGGCAACATCTCAGATGATGACATCGCTATCAGAGGTTTAAAACCATTAAAAGAGATCCCTATCAGAAACAAGAGACGGGTATTGCAGTTTATATTCCAAACTCGCTTAACGCCCACCGCAGGCTAGACTTTGAAACCTGTGAGATTGAGTGTGTATGGATAGAGGTTAAACTTCAAAATTGCATACCGCTAGTAGTTGGCTATCTTTATCGAAACCCCAGTGCAGGAAATATATGGTATGAAAAATTCACCACTATGATGGATGTAGTCTTTAGTAATGCTAGGGAAATAATATTGCTAGGTGACTTCAACATAGATGCTAACAAATCAAACAAAACATGGGAAAACATAATAGAGTCATATAATTTCCAACAGTTAGTCAAACAAGCCACTAGAATCACTAAATCATCTGCAACACTTATAGATCATATTTATACTACGTGTGCTGATAACATCACAGAATGTAGTGTACCTATCAATGCAATGAGCGATCACTATCCAGTATGTTGCACGTGGTCGAAAAGGGGCACCAAAACTCCCAAACACAAACATATAAGCATAAAATATAGAAATTACAAAAATTTCAATCGAGACGTCTTCTTACAAGATTTGGTCAACTCATCTCTAGATTATGTTTACCAGCTTCCTGACCCAGACGATGCTCTGGACCACTGGCTAAAGACCTTTCTAAGTATATTTGATAAACATGTTCCATTTAAGGAAGTTCGAGTTAAACATCACACAAAGCCCCCGTGGATCACACAGGAGGTAGTTGAACTTATGAGAGATCGCGACAGGGCTCACAAAAATAGAGATCTAACTATGTACCGTAGTCTGAGAAACAAAGTTCAATATGTTATTCGGAAGGAAAAGAAAACTATTTTAAGAACATAGTAATAGATAAAACAACACTAAAGATATATGGAAAGCAATTAATACCTTGACAAACAAACACAAATCATCACAATCATTACCATCAAATCAGGTACATGTGATCAATTCAGTAGATACTTTCAGTCCGACATAACCAACTGAAGGCTGCAATACCAGATGCGCCTCATGACATATCTTTATTATCATCATTCTGTGAGAACAAATGCTATGGACACATTTCCTCCAACCATACCGCTAATGACAACAACTGAAGTATTTACTCATCTCCGTAATCTAAAAAACAATAACTCATCAGGACTAGATGGAATTAGTAGTCGGATCCTTCGCCATGCTGCACCGGCGATCTGCGAGTCACTAACTTTTATATATAATCAATGTATAACCAGAGGTCACTTCCCATCAGCCTTTAAAATCGCTAAAGTGTATCCTCATTTAAAGCTGGTCCTCTAGACGATCGTCTCATGAGTAATTATAGACCAATTTCCATATTATCCTCATTATCCAAACCGCTAGAAAAGCACATCCACAAAATAACACTAGATCACTTAGTTCGCCATAAACTGATAGTTGACAGTCAGTCAGGTTTCGGCCAAAATATTCTTGCCATACGGCACTAACAAACATGATAGAAAACTGGCATCAAAATATTAACAACAATACTCTATGTGGAGCGGTGTTTATAGACTTTAGGAAAGCATTCGATATGATAGATCATACTATTCTAATTAAAAAACTAGAAACAATGAAAGTAAGTTTTAATATAGTGACATTAATAAAATCATTCTTATTAGACAGAAAGCAAGTAGTATCACACAATAAAGTTTTATCTCAAGCCATTACCATTAATATTGGAGTACCTCAGGGGTCTATTCTTGGCCCTCTATTATTTGCCATTTATATAAATGATCTTCCATTATATCTTTCGTCGTCCTGCGATCTATTTGCTGATGACTGCACAGTATATACAAACGCTGTTGATCGTAATGTGCTAGAATTATCCTTGCAACAGGAAATAAATAGTGTAGTTAACTGGAGTCATGCAAAACCGCATGCAAATTAACATTACTAAAACAAAGTCTATGTTAATAGGAACCAGGCAAAGACTTCACACTCTAAACTCGCAGAGAACTCTTCAGCTGCACATTGGCAGCACGCCTGTAGAAAGTGTCACCGAGCACAAGACACTGGGTGTTATCATAGATCAAAATCTAACTTTTAACTCACATGTTCATGCTCTAGTTAAACAAATAGCCAAAAAAGTATACCAACTTGCCAAAATTAAAAATTTCCTTGACGAAAACACAAGAAAGATATTCTATACTTCTCATATACAAACACATATTGATTACTGCTCCACAGTCTGGATGGATGCTCCAAATCAATAACAAAACGCCTATATTCACTCCAGAAAAGGGCAGTGCGTTTAATTAATGGTGAAAAGCTTACCGACAATTCTAACCTATATAAACGTCTCCGGTTACTGCCACTCCACAAGCGCCTGCTTTTTAATAAGACCAAACTAATTCACAAAATCCTATTTCAAAATGCTCCAAGCTACCTTTGGCCATTGTTTAAATATAACGCTAGACATAGCGAACGACTAAATATACTTCATGTCCCTAAACCTAGGATAGACTTATATAAAACAAGCTTAGCATACTCTGCCGCTCAGTTGTGGAACAATCTTCCACAAGAAATCAAAGACACCACCAATCATGATACATACATTCGCAACCTGTTTGAACACTACCTTAATACAGACTACATGCCCCCATAACAAACAACACAAAAAAGACAATAATGGTAACTTATCTCAAACGACAACTAGCCAAAAAACATTCCCTTATGTATGGCACGTTACACCCTCCTTAGGTATTTACAATGCCCATGTTAAACACTGCCTCAGTGAGTCATTTGTTATTGATTATTTTTCATGCGTTTTAATGTTCTTTTGTTGTCAAAATTTGCTTCATAAGTGATGTTGAATTAAAGAATGTATGAGAGGAAATAGAGAAGAAGGGCAGAATGTCAGACGGGCCTGCGTGCCCAATTCTTAACCCTTTGAAAATAAAGACTTATTATTATATTATTATTATTGTGTCTGTACTCTGTTG
>JACEFZ010001466.1:10000-15895 GCA_014155875.1 Cepaea nemoralis
AAACAATTTGAGCGGGGGAGGTAACTTCATTAATTTGTTTCCGTCTGGTCAGCGAGGGTGAAGGACAGGACACGTAACATTTCCACAAGGACTCTCCCTCCCTGTTTGGAAAAGAATGCATTTTTTGTTTCTTTCATGTTGGCTTTCTTTCATTCTGCCTTTCTTTTATTCTCGTATCTTTCGTTTCCCGGCTTGCAGAGGAAAATACAAGGTCGGTCAGAAAGTAAGGCAACACGCGCTTTTTTTCTGTGCTAATAATAAAGTTGGAAATACACAATTTGGCACAATGCATATTTGGAATATCTCGGTTGTTGGTGGGAAATTGCATCACATGTGGACAATTAGAATAGCCACATCTATCCGTTCACATGGCGTGTGCGAACAAATTGCGTTACATGTGGACAATAAGAATAGCCACAGCCATCCCTTGCAATGACGTATGCGAACAAATTGTGTTACATGTGGGCAATTATATTAGCCACAGCCATCCGTTACAATGACGTGTGCGAACAAATGGCATCACGTTTGAGCAATTAGAATATCCACAGCCATCCGTTACATTGACGTGTGCGAACAAATTGCGTTACATGTGAGCAATTAGAATAGCCACAGCCATCCGTCCACATAACGTGCCATCCGTTCACATGACGTGCCATCCGTTCACATGACGTGCCATCCGTCCACATGACGTGCCATCCGTCCACATAACGTGCCATCCGTTCACATGACGTGCCATCCGTTCACATGACGTACCATCCGTTCACATGACGTGCCATCCGTTCACATGACGTGCCATCCGTTCACATGACGTGCCATCCGTCCACATAACGTACCATCCGTTGACATGACGTGCCATCCGTCCACATGACGTGTCATCCGTTGACATGACGTGCCATCCGTTCACATGACGTGCCATCAGTTCACATGACGTGCGCGAACAATCTTACAAGAAACCTTACAAGAAACAAAACAGAATGTCTAGTTGAGGGAGAAGAAACCGTGGTGAACATTCTCGAACATTTGTGGGCTGTGTATGGACGTTGTGCAATCCACAGAAGCGCCGACAGTGGCTGGTCTCAGAGAGTTAAAACTTCAGGAAGTGAAGAGACGGAGCCATGTGATGATGAGGGTGTGGTTCATGCGGTGAAGGAATGACTACGTGAGCAGGACCACACTTGGTACAGTCCAGGCATGCATGCACGTGTGTGTTATGTTGCACCACACTTGGTACAGTCCAGGCATGCATGCACGTGTGTGTTATGTTGCACCACACTTGGTACAGTCCAGGCATGCATGCACGTGTGTGTTGTGTTGACAGATAGTATGTTTAGAGGGAATGTTCATGTATAGTCCTTTAATTCTATTTATTTTGGACACAGTTTCCGAAAGACAAATAATGACGTACGACTTTCAAAATATTTTGCAAAATTCTTGAGAAAAGATTACGAACTACTATAGAACCCCAGTTAAGCGAAACTCAACTTGGATTTAGAAAAAACAAAAGATGCACAGATGCCAGTTTCGCTCTTAGACAACTTATATAAAAATCAATTTAATTTAATGAGACACCTACTTAGTCTTTGTCAACCAGAAAAGACATTCGATAGAGTAGATAGAAACAAGCTGTGGGAAATCCGTAAACAATATGGAGTGAGTACACATCTAACAAACCTATATAGAAGCTTATACAACAACAGTGAATGCATAGTGAGAGCAACTAGAGGACAATCAGAACCCTTTACCATAAGATCTGGAGTACGACAAGGTTGTGTCCTTGTCCCCTCTCTTGTTCATAACATATATAGACAACACGTGTAAAGAAACCAGTCAAACAGAGACAGCAAGAATACCGCATGACGAGAACACAGGAGAAGAAGTATCTGCAAATTCTAGCATTAGAGAACTCCTGTTTGCGGACGACCAAGCACTAATAGCAAAATCAGAAGCTGAATTCACAAGACCAAACGAAATGTGTAGGGAACCATATTATGAAAATTGGCACCAGTAAAACAGAGGTAATGACTATAACCAAAGAAGAAAAGACAACAGAAATTCACCTACAAGAACACCCCTCGAAACAATTAAAGGAATTCAAGTACCTAGGAAGTATAATAGCACAAATGGCAAATCAGAAGACGAGATCAAAAATAGATGCAATAAGGCAAACCAGTCTCATTGGATAAATGGCACCAATACTAAAGAATAAAGATGTATCAATAACTACTAAGAAAGCACTTTACAACACAATCTTCATACCAACTCTATGCTACCAATGCCAAACCTGGACAATGACAGAAAAAGAGAAAAGAAACATCACAGCAACAGAAATGAGATTCCTGAGAAGAATACCCAATGTATCAAGAAGAGATAAGATCAGAAATGAAGAAATCAGGACTAAAGTGGGGGTTATAGCAGCGCTAGATTTTATTAGAAGGCAGCAAGTCAAATGGTTTGGCCATGCAAGTAGGTTACCAACTGACAGTTTACAACAACAAGCAATGATGTACAGACCTGGACAGACCTGGCAGAAGCAGAGGAAGAGGCCGACCACGTAAACGATGGACGGAATGAATAGAGAGTCCATGGGAGTATCGATACATGAAGCCCATACGCGGGCACTTCCCCGCTGTTTATACTTCACCTCGACACAGCAAGGTACAAGAGGAACATGATGAGATGAGATGAGATGAGATGAGATGAGATGAGATGAGATGAGATGAGATGAGATGAGATGAGATGAGATGAGATGAGATGCGACATTTTGACTGTCCCTCGTACAACCGTTTGCTCTGTATGTTTGATATAAATCCATAAGACAGCTGTGAATAGCGTGGGCCCTCCTCTCTCCTTCAGTGTTTAGATATTCTCTGAAATAAAACAAACATAATATACCACCCTATCTCCTGATGCCGGAGCAGTGGATAGGACTCTAGCCTTCGAGAGAGTGAATGCGTGTGTGCATGCGTGTGTGTGGAGAGAGTGATTGAGCGAGAAATGGTGGGGGAATGTGTCAGTGCATGCATTCGTACGTGTATGTGTGAGAGTGAGTGAGGGAATGTGTGCGTGCGTGCATGCGTTCATGTGTATGTGTGAGAGAGTGTGATTGAGAGAGTGAGTGTGTGTGTAGGATTGTGTGTTAGAGAGTGAGACAGTGGGAGAGTTGATGTGTTAGTGTGTGTGTGTGTGAGCGCGCGCATGCGTGTGAGTGTGTGTATATGAAAGAATACAGAGAGAGAGAGAGAGAGAGAGAGAGAGAGAGAGAGAGAGAGAGAGAGAGAGAGAGAGAGCTGAGCAGATGCATGTCATGTAACACGCATGTTATGTAACACGCGAATCCATATGTTTGTGTATTCTCATCTGTCATATTATCAGTTAAATACCATTTGATTTTATCATGCACAATATAAACTCATGTTCATTACTGTAGTTTGAGTGAGAGAGTCAGTGAGTGTGAATGAGAGACAGAACGAATGAGCGTGAGAGTGAAAGAATGAGCGGGAGAGTGAATGTGTGTGTGTGTGTATATGTGTGTGTGAGAGAGAGAGAGAGAGAGATAGAGAGAGAGCATCACTATTTTTACGTCACATACATTTTATGTACACATTTTTCTCCATGTTTAACATGTTTATGAGACTGCTCATGACAAGTGTCAGTGTATGTGTGTGAGTAAAGTGTGAGAGTTTTTTCATACTAGTTTCAATACTAACGTGAGACATTTTGTATGTGTCTAGATGTGAGGAAGTGTGACTGTATGTCGAGGATGTGTGTGAGTGTGGGGATAAGTGTGGGTGGGGGTGTGTGGGTGGGGGTATGCGTTTGGATGGGTTGGGGTGTGTGGGTTTTGGTGGGTAGTGGTATTTGTGGGTGTTGGTGGGATGTGTGGGGGTGAAAGTAGGGGTGTTGGAATGGGTTTGGGGGATGTGTGTATGGGTGGAGGATATGTGTATGGGACGGATGCGGGGGATGTGTGTTTATGTGGGTGGAGATGTGTGGATGGTTTGAGGAAGTATGTGTGGGAGGCGGGGTTGTGTGGATAGGGGATTGTGTTGGGTTGATTGGGGATGCAAGGGCGGGTGGGAGAAGTGTATGGTGTGTGGGTTTGAGATATGTGTGCGGTGTGTTGGTGGGGGATTGTGTGGGTGGAGGGTATGTTTGTGGTGGTATGGTGGAGGATAGTGTGTGGTGTGGGGGATGTGTGTGATGGGTGCGGGGAATGTGCATATGGGTGGGGTATATGTGTGGGTGAGTAGGGGATTGTGGTGGTTGGGGGAAGTATGCGGGGTGTGTGGGTGGGAGATGTGTGTGTGTGGATGGGGAATGTGTGGGTGGGGGTGTGTGAGTGGCTTAGGGATGTGTAGGTGGGTAAGGGAGTTTGTATGTGTCGGGGTGGGATGTGTGAGTGGGTGGAGGATGTGTGTGGGTAGGGGTATTTGTGATCGAGAGATGTGTTGGTTGGGGGTGGGTGGGTGGTGGTGTGTGAGTGCGTAGTGGAGGATGTCTGCGTGAGTGAGTGTGTTTGGTGTGACGGGTAGGGAATGCGTGTGTGGGTGGGGAGTGGTGTGTGGTGTGTTGGTTGGGGATATTGTGTGAGTGAGGTATGTGTGTGTGGGTGGGGGATTTTTGTGGTGTGTGAGTGGGGGTATGTGGGGTGGATGGGTAAGGGTATCTGTGTGGGTGTGGGTGGAATATTGTGTGGTATCTGGGTGGGGGATATGTGTGTGGTGTGTAAGTGGGGATGTGTTGGTGAGAGATATGTGTGTATGTGGTGCGTGGGTTGGGAATAGTGCGTGGTAGGGGGTGTATGTGATGTGCGGGTGGGGGATTGCGTGGTGGGGGTTTAGGTTAAGGCATGTGTGGGTGGGTGGAAGTTGTATGTGTGGGTGGTGGGGTGTGTGTGTGTGGATTGGGGATGTATGGGTGGTTAGGGAGGTGTGTGTGGGGGGGGGGGGGGGTAGGGACATGTCAGTTGGTGGGGATGTGTGTGTATGGTTTGGGGATGTGTGAGTGAATGTGCGATGTGTGGGTTGGTGGGGATTGTGTGCATGGGTGGGAATATGTTGTCGATGGAGATGTGGCTAAGGGATGGGTGGTTTGAGGTGTGGGTGGGAGAGGATGTGTGGGTTAAGATGTGGATGGGCGTGGGATGTGTGGGTTGGTGGGGGAATGTTTGTGGGTGGCGAGTGTGTTTTGGTTGGGGGATCAGGTGAGGGCAGTGTGTGTGGGTTGGGGATGTGCGGGAGGGGGATGGGTCGGTTGGTGGGGTATGTATGTGTCCCTTGGTGTGCGTGTGTGTGGGTAGGTGGGGGTGTTTATGTGTCCCCGTGTGTGTGGGTAGGTTGGGTTGTGTGGGTGGGGTGATGTATGGATAGGTGGGAGATGGGTTTCATAACATGGTAATTAGCCTTGTTTATGTTTACAACATTCATTTCACAATGTTTATTTTTCTTCCTATGTAAATGTATAATGCTCTTGATGAACGAAAGACGAGTGATTGAAAGGGCCGAATGTAAGACGGGCCTGCGCGCCCAATTTGACCAGGACCACAAACCTGGAGGACCCGGGAGCACGTCAGAAATCCTCGGCTGCCAGAAGTCGACGACAGCAGGCTTAATTGGGCACTGCCCGGACAAATTTTCAAAATTATACAAATTGTTACACAGAACAACTAATGGTCACAGACTGTTAGACAGAGCAACTAGTCGTCACACACTGTTACACATAGCAACTAGTGGTCACACACTGTTAGAGCAACTAGTCGACACACATTGTTACACATAGCAACTAGTCGTCACACACTGTTACATAGAGCAACTAGTGGTCACACACTGTTACACATAGCAACTAGTCGTCACACACTGTTCACTAGCAACTAGGTTTTTTCCACCCCCACTGTTA
>JACEFZ010001467.1:0-15901 GCA_014155875.1 Cepaea nemoralis
AAAAAACCATGCATACTAATCACCCAGCTTTCACACTTTTGGGTTTTTTTTTTTTCTTTTCTAACACAAAGTGCCCCGCTGTCTTTCAAGATACTTCAAAATTTTTCTATTTTCACCATAAAAACAAAAACCTTTGGGTGCACATGAGCTCAATGAAACTTTTAAATAAAACTTTTTATGGCAATGAAATCTGTGGCTCCATGGGGGATGTTTCAATATCATCTGAGTATTCGTCAGCAAAGATCCACTTTCCCATGGCTGACATTTTCCCAATTTTCCAAATACCAAAAGTTGCTACAAAAACCCTTTCCCAAGTTTCCATTTTTCAAAAATACAAAGAGTGTTCTCGAAGTCTAGCAAACAAAACATTTCTTACTTGTCCACTCGATCAAATTTGTCATTTAAAAAGCTGAAATGTGGCAAGTCTGAAACCCAAACCAACAGGTCTGTTTTAAGTCGACCTTTCTTAAAGCCCGTCGGGCCTTACTGAGCCCTTGAATACCCTCAAACCACAGCGTCTAACCGACTTTAAACGTTTTCCAAATAACTTTAAACTTTCCCTCTTTGATTCCCAAAAACGGCTGTTTTTTCTGCTGCTAGGCAGTTTTTTCCAAACCTCGGGGAGAAAAATCTGGGGCCCCCAAAAACCTACTGGGCGCTATTCTAGACAACGAAAAATGGTCATCGACCAACACCCCTAGGCAGAACTTGAAAAACAACAGAGCTTGGGTATTGAGAACAATAAAGATTGCTTTCCCTTTGGGACTACCAGAACGCATCAAACACAAAAAACTCTTCTTACTAACCCTAACCCTAAGTATACTAAACTCCCCTTAAACCCCCCCCCAAAAACTATAAAACAAACTTTTTCCTTAGAGACATAGATACCCCCATGTTTAAATTTAAAAAGTTAAATTTATGTGTTACTTTTTTAATTAAAATTTAAAACTAAAAAATCGCATTTTTATTGCGCAAGATTTAATTTTTGAATATTCCTATCCCTAAACTTATACCTATACTTACCCAAATATTTTGAAATTTTAAATTAAATCGCGAAAATAAAGTGCGATTTTTTAAATTTTAAATTTTAATTAAAATGAAATCCCAAAAATTTAAATTTTTTCCCATTTAAAACACTGGTGTGTACCTATGTCTCTTAAAAAAGAGTTTGTTGTTTTATTTGGGGGTTTTAGGGTTGGGGTTTATTTGATTATATTTAAAGGGTTGGGTTAGTAAGAAAGAGTTTTTGGTTTTTTTGATTCTTTTCTGGAAATTCCAAGGAATCCCAACTCATTCGTCTCAATAACCCAAGCTCTTTTGTTTTTTAAATTTTCCTGCTAGGGGTGTTGGTCATGACCATATTCGTTGTCTAGAATAGCGCCTAGTAGGTTAGGGGGCCTATGATTTATCTCCACGGGGGGGGAAAAATCTCCCTAGTCAGCAAAAAATCCTGTTCTGTAATCAAAGAGAATTGGGGGTTTTTTGGTATGAAACTTTGAAAGTGGGTTAGACGCTGGGGTTAGAGGGTATTCGGGCTCAGTAAGGCAGCGTGGCTTTAAGAAAGGTCGACTTCTTTAACAGACCTGTTGGTTGGTGCGACTTGCCCTATTGCGGGCTGTAAATGACAAATTGTGTTTAAGGTGGACAAAGAAGAAAGGGTTTGTTGCTAGATTTCGAAAACCCCCTCTTTTTATTTTTTAAAAGATGGCCCAAATTGGAAGGTTAGTGTAGCAGACTTTTGGGGATAGAAAGTTGAAGATGTCGCCAGGGGAAAGTGGATTTTTGCTGACGAATACCCCAATAAATTTTAAAACTATCCCAGATGGACCACAGTTTTCATTGCCATAAATGTTTTTATAATGTTTCATTAGAGCTCATGTGCAACAAAGGGTTTTTGGAGTTGTTAGTGGTGCTACAAAAAAAATTTAAAGCTTTTCTATAAAGCCCGGCCCTTTGTGTTAGAAAAAAAAAAAAAAAAACCAAGAGTGTGAAGAGCGGGGTTGATTAGTATGCATAAGTGTTTTTTTAGTGGATACTCTGGACTGTAAGTTTGAAGCTTTGGGTAATGTAAAAGGGGAAAGTTTTGACGTTGATGATATGTCTTGTGAAATGTCTTTTCAAAAAAAGTTCAAGACACTTTGACATAACTACAGAAGCAATATTTTTTCCTTAAAAATTTTTAAAAATTTACACGAGATCTTTATAAGTTTGGTCGAGATGTTTCATGTTTTGACCAACATTTTTTTTCCCCCTTTTTTTTTTCAAAATTTTCTTCTTCGGTAACATATTTCAGTTTTGCCATATATTTTTCCCTTTTTTGGGTTAAAAAAATTTTTCTTATTTTCAGAAGTTTGGTGTACGTTTTTCTTTTTCTTGGTCCCCCATTTTTCTCATTAGGGTTTAAAACATTTTCCTAAGTTTTATAAGTTTTTTGTAACTTTTTTTCTTCAATTGGGCGATATTTTTTCATTAGGTTAACACAATTTTTCCCAATTTTTATAAATTTGGTGTAAATTTTTTCTTCACTTGGGCGTATTTTCTCATTAGGTTAACCATTTTCCTAAGTTTTATAAATATGGTTGAGATATTTTTCCACTTGGCCAATATTTTTCCCTTTGGTTAACAAATTTTCTTACTTTTTAGAATTTGGTGTATGTTTTTCTTTTCTTGTTCACTATTTTTTTTCCCTTAGGTTAACACATTTTCCTAAGTTTTTTAAATTTTTTTGTAACTTTTTTCTTTACTTGGGCGATATTTTTCTCATTAGGTTAACACATTTTCCTAAGTTTTATAAGTTTGGTGTAACTTTTTTCTTCACTTGGGCGATATTTTCTCATTAGGTTAACCCATTTTCCTAAGTTTCATAAGTATTGGGTTTGGGTATTTCTCCACTTGGCCCAAAATTTTTCCCCTTTGGTTTAAAAAATTTTTTTACTTTTTAAGTTTTGTTTAGGGTTTTTTTTCACTTTGGGGTATTTTTTTTCATTAGGTTAAAACATTTTCCAAGTTTTTTAAAATTTTTTGTAACTTTTTTCTTTACTTGGGGATTTTTTCTCATTAGGTTAACACATTTTCCTTTAAATTTTTTAAGTTTTTTTGTAATATTTTTTTTCATTTGGGCGATATTTTTTCAATAGGTTACACTTTTCCTCCCTTTTTATAAGTATGGTTTAGATATTTTTCCATTTTACCAATATTTTTTTTCCCCTTTTTGGGTTTAACCCAATTTTTTCCCAAGTTTTTAAGTTTTTTGTAACTTTTTTTTCTCACTTGGGCGATATTTTTTCTCATTAGGTTTAAAACATTTTCCCCCTTTCAAAATATGTTTAGATATTTCTCCACTTGGGCCCAAAATTTTTTTCCCCTTTGGTTAACACTTTTCCCAAAAGTTTATAAGTTTTTGGGCGACATATTTATAAGATTAGTTGAAACATGTCTTTTACTTGGACAATATTTTTTCACATTTAGTTAATAAAGTTTCCTACATTTTAAAAGTTTGGATGCGATATTTCTTTACTTGACCAATATTTTTCATCTTTGGCTAACAAATGTTCCTACTTTAGTCGACATATTTTCCTATTTTTTGTAAGTTTGGTCGAGGTATTTGAAAACTTGGTCAATATGTTTTCCTAATTTGGGTAATACATTTTCTTATAAACGTCGACATATTTATAAGTTTGTCCATCGTTCGCCTATTGTATAACTTCAGTCGACATATTTCTTGATTT
Organism: Cepaea nemoralis; assembly: GCA_014155875.1. NCBI lineage: Eukaryota > Metazoa > Mollusca > Gastropoda > Stylommatophora > Helicidae > Cepaea > Cepaea nemoralis. The sequence continues at coordinate 3,729 of JACEFZ010001467.1, forward strand.
TACTAGCATGTTTTCTTACTTGTTATAAATTCGGATGAGATATTTCTTTACTTGGTCAATATTTTTCACCTTTGGCTAACAAATGTTCATACATTTTATAAGTTTGGACGAGACATCTATAAGTTTGATCGATTATTTTTCCTATTTGGCTAACATGATTTCCTACTTGCCCAATATTATGTCACATTTGACGAACAATTTTCCTACTTTTCATAAGTTTGGTCGAGACATTTCCTATTTTGGTCACCTTTTTAAATTAATTTGGTTACATTTTTCCTACTTTTTACAATGTTAGTCGAGCCGTTTCTTATTTTGACCAACTGTTTTGTCAGTTTAGCTAACAATTTTCCCTACATTTTATAAGTTGGCCGAGACGTTTCTTATTTTGGCTAACAGTTTTGTCAGTTTGGTTAACAGTTTTTCCTACATTTTATAAGTTGGTCGAGGTATTTCTGTATTTGGCCAACATTTTCATTAGTTTGACTAGCCTTTTCCCTATTTCTTATACGTTTGGTTGAGATATTTCTTATTTTGACCCCGAGTTTTATAAGTTTGGCTAACATATTTTACTATACTTTATACGTCTGGTCGATATATTTCTATATTTGGCCAACATTTTAATAATTTGGCTAACATTTTTTTCTTATTTGACTGTTGGAGTGGAACATAGAACCTGTACTTTGTCAGGATGTGAATGTGGCAATGAGCCGACACATTGAAAAACATATATTAGCTTGGAACTAGGTTTCTGCTGAAAGATGCAAAGACCCCCTTTGGCCAGGCAGGAAGAATTAATGAAAGTGTAAATGTCTGCTCTGAGAAGCGATAACTTTGCTGGTCAGGACAGCGGGTACGTGATATGTCATGTTATATGAGAAGCCTAAGACTGATCCGGGAAGCTTGTTGTGTTCACGGGTAATATTATATGATAATATAGCTAAACACTCGTCGGTGTATGACCCGATAGATGTTAAGTAAAAGGTACACCTCCCCCAACTGGCCTCGGTGCTCACATCTCTCCTCTATGTCTATGAGAACGGGTTAGTTGAATACTGTGATGACTTGATTATAGTTGTGTATATTATATTCGAAACTGCCTTGTGGTGTATAGAGGCCTTGGTAGTAGTAGTTTCGTGTTCTTTACTGTTACTTGGTGACCCTATGACGACTCGGAAATAGAAAAGCGAGAGAATGAACACCCTTTAAACCTCCGACGCCCTGTTGACGAGGGTGCAGAATCACTCCCGTACATGGTGGTCATCACGAATTAGGTCCCCTGGTTCGATCGCCAACATAATACCGTTTTTTTTTTCTTCTGTAGTATCCCTCTTAACCACGTGTCTCGGCTGTATCCATACGCATGTGACAGATACAACGCCCTCTTTGCCCGGATGTAGCCGTTTCCCACAGGTCCATATACATTGTGGTAATACATGTCTATCTTGTGAGATGTTGGTTTACTTCTACCACACTAATACATACGAGTAGAGGCATGGAGCTTGAAATGGGGAAACGGTAGCCGTGAGCATAAAAGGAAAGAAAAAAAAATGTCTGATAGGAGGTGGCTTTAAAGCGTTGGAACAAGAATCGCTGTGATGAAGGTTGTCTTTTGCAAATTGGAAAACATACTGACTAATATAAAGTTGACAACTGTAATGAGAAATAAAAGGAGTGTTTAAGTACTACATAGAACCCGTACTTTTGTATGACTGTGAAGCGTGGTCAATGAGCAGACAGGTTGAAAAGCCTCTAATGCCAGTGGCGTTGTGGATTCTGAGACATAGTTTTTAAAAAGTTCACTAGACAACCGCATGAAACTCCCTCCAAATACTACAAGGCAACATGACAAAACATACAACGTAGCAGACACATAGATACTATACCAGTTCTGTAAGGCAACATACTTTGATAATGTAGACATAACGGCCGCTTTCTAATAATACTGCACACATCTATAAGCAGTGGTAAACCCGTATACACAGATACACGATACTTTCCTAAAGTAGACTCTAGCCATGTTCGCAGTGCAGCTATATAGAGGCATGGCTGAGTTGATGTGAAATATTTTTGGTTATTTTTACACCCGGATGTAATAGGCGACAAGTCACAACACAGCTACGATGCGCTGACAAGGGTGCCCTTATCAACTTCACATACTGGTCAATCTATATAAACCACCCAATAACATAGTACACCATCCGTCTTCAAGCCACAAGCGTTTTCAATGTCACAAGAATAACGAACTACTGATATTTAAGATCAGAGTGGCACATGCTGATACTGTTTGTGATATCTCCTACTCATACCACCTGTTTTAACTAAATAAGGACACATACACCTAGCCCATAATCTCCAATCGGCAATTATGAGAAAAATCGAGGGTAGTGTTATTGATTTTACTGGATGTCCCGACAATAGGTGTTAATCTTTTAATCCCCTTCCAACCTTGTTATGAACCTTTATTAATATCGCGAACTATTTGCAATGGCGGAAATATCAGAAATATTATTAACCCGACTTGGTCATTACAAGGATGATAATCCCATGGATTAGCCGTTATGAGAATAAGTATTGATTTTTGGCAACAGCTGTTGAGGTCATATTCTGAATGTTAAGTTAGCTTATATTTTGTGACTCGTAGGTACAATGGTGAAATCTGCTGCCTGTATTTTTCATCAGCGGTGGGACTTGTGGCCGCGACGACACCCACACCTTGATGACTGGAAATCTTACCAACGACAAAGTTCCGAGATTCGAACCTGTCACTTCCACGGTGTCTGGGGTACCCCCTAAACATACTCCGCAACCAGCACACCACCTCTACTTTTCTAAACATAACCGGGTTAATAACAACCGAGCTCGAAATCACAACTAAGTAACCAAATATTATCAATATTTCTTATACCACTAGATCGCCCCACTGGGATTCGAACCCGCTGATAGTGTTCAGAAGCGTTAGCTAGCTACTCAACCACTCACCCCACCCCTTAACAATGAATATCACAAAGTCATACCCACTAAAACCATCGGCCATCTTTACACTTTCAAAGTTTTCATTTGAAGAGTTGTAACCGGTATGATCATAGTATTTAAGGCCCAGCCACTATAGATAATAGTAACCCCGTTATAACAAACAATCGACCCCTTTACAATAGACATATAATGAAAATATCCTTGGTCTTCTGACGACCGACGCCGAAATTATGCGTTGAATGTGTCGGTGGTACACCTCCATGCTTATATTTACCCACTTCTCCACTCGATCACCCTGGCTCTTACCAAGGAACGGGCGTAATTATCCAACCAATCCGCCCCTCGCCCACCTCTTAACAAGGATCAGAAGCAGTTATTTAGCTATTTGTACACTCACCAACCCCTTGACAACGACCTGGAGCCTTTATCTAGCACCTCCTCTGTCTCTTAGCAAGGAACCGACGCATTTACTTAGCCACTTCGCCACTCGCCCATCCCTTTAAATTGTTCGGAAGCTGTTATATAGGTACATCACCACTCACCAACCCCTTAACAACGAATACCACGAAGCCACGCCCCCTTACAACCGTTACTACATGCCATCTTTACTTTTTTAAGGTTTTCATTTGAAGAGGTGTAATCTATATGATGATAGTTTTATAAGCCACTACGACCCACTACAGATCATATACACGCCATATATACCTTTTTACTTATTATAATTTTCATACGACACCCGGCGCGGTTCGAGATTTCGACCCACCTAACCCCACCACAATACTCGTCAATAACCGGACTAGTGATCACTCAGCAATGACTGGCCACTTGGGTACTAAAAGACATTGTTTTATTGGGGTCGACCGCTCCACGCGACCGATCGGCCGCGCTTGCTCCTGCGCCCGCCGCCGCGCGCCCCTGGTTGTTGTTTATTTATTTATGTTTTTTATTTATTTTTTACAATTAGTTAAAATATTATACACACAGTTATCTGCTCTTAGAAAAACACATCTTTTATTAGAATTATCGACCCTTACATATGACTTAGATACCCACCCTACCCAAACCGCCCTGGTCCCAAGCTGGATTGGGGACAATCCAGCGAGGTCAATCCAGAATATATAATTAGGAGAAGACAAAAAAACCCTAACCCTAAACCCTAACCCCTAACCCTAACCCCTAACCCTAACCCTAACCCCTAACCCTAACCCCTAACCCTAACCCCTAACCCTAACCCCTAACCCTTAACCCCTAACCCCTAACCCCTAACCCCTAACCCCAATCCAGCTGGATTGGGGTCAATCCAGCACCACAATCCAGAAATGATAATCAGTTACCCGCTAACCTACTACTCTCTGCCAGGCACCTCCCATCAGATGTTACGACTGTCCCACGATATCTGTACTCTTTAAGTCTCTGCCAGGCACCTCCATCAGATGTTACGACAGTCCCACATAAGTTGTACTGATTCATATGATATCGTTTCTGCAAGGCACCTCCCATCAGATGTTACAACTGTCCCACGATGGTTGTACTGCTTCACATGTTACAGTCTCTGCGAAGCACCTCCCATCAGATGTTGGGCTGTCCAGCAATAGTTGTACTGTTTAAGTCTCTGCCAGGCACCTCCCATCAGATGTTACGACTGTCCCACATAAGTTGTACTCATTCATATGTTGTGGTCTCTGCCAGGCACCTCCCATCAGATGTTACGACTGTCCCACGATATCTGTACTCTTTAATTCTCTGCCAGGCACCTCCCATCAGTTGTTACGACAGTCCCACATAAGTTGTACTGATTCATATGTTATGGTCTCTGCCAGGCACCTCCCATCAGATGTTGGGCTGTCCAGCAATAGTTGTATTGTTTAAGTCCTCTGCCAGGCACCTCCCATCAGATGTTACGACAGTCCCACATAAGTTGTACTGATTCATATGTTATGGTCACTGCCAGGCACCTCACATCAGATGTTGGGCTGTCCAGCAATAGTTGTACTGTTTAAGTCTCTGCCAGGCACCTCCCATCAGATGTTACGACAGTCCCACATAAGTTGTACTGATTCATATGTTATGGTCTCTGCCAGGCACCTCCCATCAGATGTTACGACTGTCCCACGATAGTTGTGTCATAATCTCCCCATTAGTTCTACCGCGTCGTCGTCTATGACGCCTGGCGAATACAGCCAGGGGTCTACCGGTGAGCGACGCTAACCACACTGTGTCAGGAAGGGCCAGTCGATGAACGCATGTGAGACATGATCTCCACGCAGTGACGCAGGCCCGCGTAGTGAGACTCACAGCGGTTTAGCCGGCAGACGGCTTGGGAGTGTTGACGGAGACAGACGTGATTGAATGATGCTCGTATGTATGAACGCCATAGAGAGAACGCCTGTGAGAAGATATGACTGTGCGCCTGTGAGTTGTGTAGTAGTGTATTGATATATTATTGAATGTATTATTGCATTGTCATTGTAATTGTATGATACATGTAATTGTTGCGACGAGTGAGATGTGTGAATAAAGTGTTTGCATTGATAAGTGTAGTTCGTCACGTTAAGTCATTCTGTGACCGTGTTTTGTATCACACTTGTTGGTATGTACGAGCCAGTGTCATTGCTGTAAGCAAGACTCTGACAGTTGTACTGCTTCACATGTTAACGTCTCTGCGAAGCACCTCCCATCCGATGTTGGGCTGTCCTTCAATAGTTGTACTGTTTAAGTCTCTGCCAGGCACTTCCCATCAGATGTAACGACTGTCCCACGATATCTGTACTCTTTAAGTCTCTGCCAGGCACCTCCCATAAGATGTTACGACAGTCTCACATAAGTTGTACTGCTTCACATGTTACAGTCTCTGCGAAGCACCTCCTATCATATGTTGGGCTGTCCACAATAGTTGTACTCTTTAAGTCTCTGCGAGGCATCTCCCAACAGATGTTACATCTGTTCCACGATAGCTGTACCGATTCACATGTTATAGTCTCTGCCAGGCACCTCCCATCAGATGTTGGGCTGTTCCACGATAGTTGTACTGATTCAGTTGTTTAAGAATATTCACATTTACATAGGAGAAGGAGGGAGCAATGCCGAATGGATAAGACCGTTGGTTCTTAAACACCGTATGTGCTAGTGTGGAGGTCGCGGGTTAAACACCTAAACCGGTCAGCTGGACTAAAATGGTGACGTCCCGTCCTTGACTTAGGGACGTAAATTACAAGTACCTCCGAAGCCTGAGTGGGTTCGCCTTATGACCATGGCACTGGTATTGCGGAAAGCTAATCCACACGCACAATTCAGTTCCGTGCACTAGAGTAGTATCAATTGTACTGACTACGCTTGTGTTCAAAGCGAGAGAACGTTAAGAAAATAAAATTCTCTTCTTTAAATGTTCGATAATCTACAGGACACAGAATTATGGTCCGATGTGTTGGTTTGTTGTGTTCTAAAGCATGTTGGTTTAATCTACAGCTATGAAACATCAATGGTTAGTGACACAAACTCTGTTTGCACCAGAATGAGATTTGTCGTTGTCTAGGGTCTAATGATTCTACTATCTCACTGCAGAGTGGAAGCTGAGCTTGCCACCTATCTCACACCACAAGTCACCAATGTAGCACACATCCGCGAGTCAGTGAACAAGAGGAAGTTTGCGCACATAATATCCTTTAATTGTGAATGAACACGGACACACAACACGTAAATCCAGGAACACTAATTCTCTCAGAATATATCTTCCTCACAACTTATAACTCACATAACGCTGCCTTCTCAAGGCCTACTTAATCTCATCCACTACGACAGTTGTACTACTAGCCGCTCTTCCCGGTCCGAATTCACTCGATCCAACCCACACTGGATCTAAGCCTCCGTTAACTATCCGACCCTCTCAAGGGTTAGGCTTCAATTCACTATGTCTGCTAATAACCGGGTTCAGTCTTTAATTCTTAGTCGCATAATTCCTATCACTGAAAACTACAGCTCGGAGTTCTCTCCTTAACTCCGCTATCCTTCAATTTCCCGGACTGCCGACCTCTCCTGTTGGTTCCCAACACTCAACTGTCCAAAACGATTCGACCCTCTCTCGGTCTCAACTTCCACTGTCCCTACAATGTTTGTCACTGTCTTTTTAACCTTTCTTGCAGCCCTCCCTAGGCTCCACACACACTACCCCACAGCTCAAACTGTCTGTCCCAAAATCACACTAGTCAGCTGACTTCTCCTCAACTGCCCCTTAAATCACTGTCTTCTCATTTGCCCTCTCCGGGGGACTTACTACCCGGCCCTATTTTACCTAGTAAACTAGTTTATGTGTACCATTGCTATCCAGGACACTGACCTTACTGTCAGTGACCCCAGGCATGTGTCAGTTAGATACGAATCATAGTTGTGGGTTCATCTGTATGACAGTCCTGACTAATGTAGATACCTTTTTAGGGGTGTTTAGTTGGTCATGCGTCGAAGTACATTTTGTCCTGCAGTGAAGTGTTTCGACATTTGAATTGACAGTTTCCAATCCCGGTTGGTAATTATAGCTTTCAATGTGTCCGTTGTCTAGTGCCTCCTCTAAGCCTTATTTCTTTCTTCTACTTCAATCGCGCACATCAAGTGTTTATTTATGAACTGCCTTAGTGACCTCAATCTGTCCCCCCAAATGACATGTAGTCTCATGTATCACGTGAAGCCAGGTTTCACCGACAGAGGTCGGTTTATCACTTGTTTAATTTATTCTCTTTTCCTGCAATTTAGATATTCAGAGTTGCAACCTCTCGTCAAGCGTGTTGAATTAAATGTGTGCATGGTGCGGTGTGTGCGACAGAGGTGTAATGCATTTACTGGTAGATACAAGTGCATTGCGTGCTCAACATAATAAGACAATATTGACACGCCTGGAGACGCTCCTTTAGTCATGTGATTACTGCAAGGGGAGAAAACTCACCTTGCCCTGTCTTGTGTCCATGGTCATCTACAGAGGCTGCTTGAAAGAACACAACACAAAATTAGCATCTGTAACAACGATCTTGTGACGTGAATAGTTATACAAATGACAACGGACATGTGACGAGTCTAGTTAAGTAAATGACAATGAACATGAGACGTGTCTAGTTAAGTAAATGACAATGAACATTTGACGTGCATGGTTAAGTAAATGACAATGAACATGTGACGAGCCTGGTAAAGTAAATGACAATGAACGAATGAACGAACGAACTTTATTTTCGACGTGTAACAAATTGGGCACAAAGGTCCGTCTTCCAATCACGCATCTTTCGTTCATCAGTGCATAGTGCATTCACATATGAAAAAAGATTGTCAAATGAATGTTGTAAACATAAACAATGCATGTTACCATGTTATGAGACAAATCCCCCACCCACCAACCCATCCGTCCCCCCACACACATCCACAACCAAACCACACACATACCCACAGGCACATGCATGCCCCCATCCATCCACCCATCCGCCAACCCACACATCCCACACACACACCCCAAATACACCATCTCCCCACCCACACACACACACACACATCTCCCACCCACCACATATCCCCCACCCACCCACACACAAACCCAGGCACACATGCATGCATCCACCCATCCATACCCACCCACACATCCCCCACCTTCATACATCTCCCCATCAACATGCACACATCCTTCACTCATCCCATAATCTACCAACACTCACGCACCCACATATTCTCCACCACCCACCCACCCACCCACACACCCCCAACCACTCAGCCAAACACACATCCCCCAACTACATATCCAGTACCCACACACACGTATTCCGGCCAACTCACATATTCGGCACCTACCCACACACAAAACCCGCACCCACACATCCCCCACTTACACACATCTCTCACACACACATACATCCCCAACCAACAACACATTCCTTCACCCATCCACACATCACGCATCAACCCACACACATCATCCACACACAACCCCTCCACACATACATTCATTACCCCCCCCCCCCCCCCCACACACACACACATCCCTCATATACACACCCACACAGACATCCTCACATCTAGACACATACATGATGCTTCACATGATCACTGAAACTAATAAGAACAAACTCCCACACTTTCCACACAGTCGAGACACTGACGATTGTCGTGACATGTTACGAGCCTGGTAAAGTAAATAACAATGCACATGTGATGAGCCTGGTGAAATCAATGGCAGCCGATTCCAGGTTTAACTTATGAGAATCTTGCAAATGGTGTTTCTAATTAAACGTGGGTGCACAACTCTGAAACTTTGTGTAGGTGATGTAAGTATGTATGCAGGTATGTATGTAAGTGTTTACGAATGTATGTATGTCTACCTGTCTGATTGTCTCATAACATGGTAATATGCATTGTTTATTATGCCCAGCGGATATGATTCTTCATTAGTAGAGTGTGGATACTGGGCATGGAAGCTCTTTCTAAGACGTCAGTGTCTATTCTTGTCTTGCCAATTAATCTTCAATAGCTTCCTAAGGCAGACTGTGTGGAAGTGGTTTAATTTCCAGGCGTGTCTCTTGTAAACAGTCCAGGTTTCGCAAGCATATAGCAGTGTTGATTGATGTACGAAAGAAGTGTGATTGGAAGGACCGAATGTAAGACAGGCCTTTGTGCCCAATTTGTGACAATTTGGAAATGAATGTCCTTCCCTCCTTCGTGCAGTATCAATTCTGACTAAATTACTTCAGACCTTCGTTCTACCAGTCACACGGAGTTCTGTCTAGTGATGACACATGTCCAGTTTAACATAGTCACTGAGTTCTCTGTCTAGTGATGGCACATGTCCAGTTTAAGATAGCCACTGAGTGTTATGTCTAGTAATGACACATGTCCAGTTTAAGATAGCCACTGAGTGTTATGTCTAGTAATAACACATGTCCAGTTTAAGATAGTCACTGAGTGTTATGTCTAGTAATGACACATGTCCAGTTTAAGATAGTCACTGAGTGTTATGTCTAGTGATGACACATGTCCAGTTTAAGATAGCCACTGAGTGTTATGTCTAGTAATAACACATGTCCAGTTTAAGATAGTCACTGAGTGTTATGTCTAGTAATGACACATGTCCAGTTTAAGATAGTCACTGAGTGTTATGTCTAGTGATGACACATGTCCAGTTTAAAATAGCCACTGAGTGTTATGTCTAGTGATGACACATGTCCAGTTTAAGATAGTCACTGAGTTCTCTGTCTAGTGATGACACATGTCCAGTTTAAGATAGTCACTGAGTGTTATGTCTAGTGAAATTGCTTGAGGACTTTCTCTGCCACCACCAGTAAATCAAACAACTGACCATGACATGAGTGGACATTTCGGTTAGGCACCCTGTGGACACTAGTGCTGTACACTTGAAGCCACCGATGGACCTGTTCGACTGTTATAGCGAGTGCCAAAATAATGTCTGTGCTTTGAGATCGATAACAAAACGTTGTGAGCATCGCATATTCAGAACTATGCTATCTCATGGGCGGTACGGTTATCTTATGGGCAGTACTATGTTACCCCAAGGGCGGTAGTATATTATCCAATGGGTGGCATTATGTTTTCTCATGGGCGGTACTGTTATCTCATAGGCGGTACTATGTTATTTCGTTGACGGTACTATGTTATCACATTGACATTATTGTGTCACCACTTAAACTGTGCGGTTCTCAGATGAACGGTATTATCGTATCACATGGATTGGACCCTGTAACGCCTGTCCCGAATTTCACGTAACAGTGAACAATCGATAACAGATGGGGGAGATTCGAGGGAGATGGGGAGTGAAATAACAACACTGGCGATATCAGTGACAACAACAACAACCACAACAACAACAACAACAACAACAACATCAACAACAACACCAACAACAACACCAACAATATCATCAACAATAACACCAAATACATTGTCTAACACATATAATGACGATTGGGCAAATGAATCGGCCGTGTTGGCGGAGTGGCTAAATGATGAGCTGACCATGTTGTGTTTTAATTTGTCTCTCAAGATGTTTTCACATCACACTTAACTGTTTACACATTCTTTATATCATAGTCAATTGTTTACACATTCTTTCTATCATAGTCAATTGTTTACACATTCTTTCTATCATAGCTCAATTGTTTACACATTCTTTCTATCATAGTCAATTGTTTACACATTCTTTCTATCATACTCAATTGTTTACACATTCTTTCTATCATACTCAATTGTTTACACATTCTTTCTATCATAGTCAATTGTTTACACATTCTTTCTATCATACTCAATTGTTTACACATTCTTTCTATCATAGTCAATTGTTTACACATTCTTTCTATCATAGTCAATTGTTTACACATTCTTTATATCATACTCAATTGTTTACACATTCTTTCTATCATACTCAATTGTTTACACATTCTTTATATCATAGTCAATTTGTCAGGATCTTCTATTAGGCTCGTTGGCTAACACATGTGAGACAGTACAAGTACAACGTGATTCGACGTAAGACACAGCAACACAATTTCTATGGATTTATTACCACGTTAAATACATAACAATAGTTACAGCAATGTACAACATATAACAACTCACAACCACAATACAGCTCATAGGTCTGTCGCTCACGATATCAGTCGTTCAGCTCACAACCACGGAGATTCACACAAAACGCCTTGCTCTCGACACACACGTCCGTTCAGATGTCCAGTCCCAGCTTGGTCTGAGATTAACACACACACTGTCCACTGCCTCTCGTGGGGTCACGTGGCTTTGCGTGCGTCTGTCGTCAGCGCTGGTCGCGTGTCAGGTAAGAATCTCGCCAGCCGACAACTCTTGTCCGCCGGGTGCCGTAACGATGTTGCTGCACACTTAGGCTCTGACATTCTCCCCGGGTACTTCAATGAAAGATGCCATCTTTCATTCATGATGTATGTATATACTGGGGTAGTGTTAATTTCATGTCAGAGACTACTCTTTCCCAGTGTTATGCATGAAAATACATATAAGGCATAGAAATATATACACAAAAAATGTAAGTTGTACTGACATGACAAATGAAGTACAATTTTTAACACAATTCAGGTTTCATCCCCCTGATGCCTGGTTACCTTCATTGCAATAATACCCAGTCAGATCAGTAGCACCAGCTTCACGCATCTACCTCCCAGCTATTTGAAAAAAAAATTTTGATTTTTTGC
>JACEFZ010001468.1:0-15726 GCA_014155875.1 Cepaea nemoralis
GGGCCATTTCCGTTTTCTCTTTTCTTTTCGCCCCCAGTGGATAGTCTTTCATTCAGAAAGTCTACTTGTCGCTGACTTTTGTGTATTTATTGACCAAACAGCACTTGGTGGCTGGTGTATTCAGCACCACGCCGGTCGCCTTTATGTTCCAAGACATTTCCTGATACCCATTTTTGGCTGTTTGTCCTGTCAGCACAGGCCAATTAAAAAAAAAACTGTCTTCATGAGAATTCGAACTATGGCTACCAGGCCGGTAGGCGAGAATCCTACCCACTATAACTTGGCTCCCCCGTTTGTCTACTTTTCTACCCGTATATTTGTATGATTCCACTTCAGGAAATGAGGTTTGACCAAGGAAGATTAGTTTATCATTTGCTTGATGTATTCTCAATAATTTTGTTTCTCCCTTATGAATAAAGGGGTTAAAGCCACGATATTGATTTCATTGCACCGGATGCTACCTCACATGGCTCGGGCCTCGTGGCTCCAGCGACAATCCCTCGAGGTCTCTGAAAAAAATTGCAATGGTATACCTAATAATGGAGTCGGGAAACTAAGACATTATCTTCACAGCGCAAGGCAGGAGGGGTGGAAATGTCACAAGTGAGAGTTCCTGTACGTTTGAAGACCCAGTTGTTGGAGGCGTGTTTAGTTTATCCTGTATGTGATTTCGTGTATGGGTCAGGAAGGCGATGTCGTCAACACACCATGAAGCTGCCCTTTCAGAGTTCATTTCATTCCATTTGTTTTTTGTTGGTTTACAAATCCATTTACAGGACATCGCTGTCAGTACCAGCATTTTACTGCTATCGTCGATGTCTTGGCAAATTTACGTTCAGTAGTTTGCCATTGCTTTCTGAACGACCGGCTCCCATACCAATTCGTTAAAACCAAGCGCGACGTGGTTTGCTGCCAAATCGCGTATAGCTGTGTTTCGAACGCGGGTAAGCGGGATTAGGTACTGCGTCCATAACACCCTTCGCCACGGAGACCGACATTCTATTTCTAGTGGTAGTTATTCCCCCCCCCCCCCCCCCCCCCCTTTCCTTCCTGTATAACTCGGGCCATAGTCAGTAAGAATACTAAAGGCGATACAATACATTACTACTGCACACCTTTTCTTATTTCATATATATCTGTTAGTTTTCCCTCATGAAGAACTCTGCATATCAGAGTACTATATAATTTTTATGTGTGAATTAACTTTCCCTATTACCAGTGTCCTTGCCATCAGGCGAACCCACTCCGACTTCTAAGGTACTAGTAATTTACGTCCCCAAGTCACGGTCGATAAGTCAACTTTTTAATCCAACTGACCGGTGTAGGGGTTGAACCCGCTACCTCGGCATCAGCACACCGAAAGTTTAAGATCCAGCGCTCTTATCCGTTCGGCCATGCTGACCTAATCTCATGTCTGTATATGCTGCTCTATGTAAGGTAATGAGGAGTCCAGTTTCCCTGCACCAATTTCCAAAGACATTCTCTAACAATAGTGCTGCAGGGAGTGACCAGAGGGTCTGGCCGACACTTAGCACTCCAAGGATTGGCCAGACTGACACATAATTGTAGACTGCTACAGGTACCATTAGCATTGGGGCTCTTCGCTGGCTGTTGCAAATGAGATCGGAGCACTATGGGAAGGGCCCGAGAGCTGTGATGTCGGTTCTTGACTTAACTCAACTTAATTCAACTCAACTCCCTATCAATGCTGTCAAAGGCATTTTTCAAAATGCAATATAGAATGGCAGATCCAGCTCAGTGTTTTGATTTGTTATTAAGCTAAATGCGATAATTTAGTGGAGGACCTGCTTCGTCAAAACCCTGCTTGTTCATAGATTTGTTGTTTGTCAAATAGCATCTCTTAATACCTCCAGAATGATATTGAACAAGGGAGCCAGTGTAAGATCATCATCATCATCATCATCATCATCATCATCATCATCATCATCATCATCATCATCATCATCATCATCATCATCATCATCGTCTTCATCATCGTCATCATCATCAGCACAATAGACCCCTGCAGTAGACCCCGTCACACTGTGAATTGCCCAGAAACGAGAGAGCTGTGCGACTCGCTAAGGAATATGCAAAAGAAAGACAGCCGGACGTACACATATATACTACACAGATATAACCAAAAGAAAAATATCAAATTAATCAGAAAGCCACCAACACAAGCTCCATATTTTCATACATTACCATATTATAGACAGACCAGGACAAACATTATTTTGGGGCTTAGAAGTGGTCGAAAAAAAACAAAACAACAACAACAACAACAACAGGGTTTAAATGGCAAGATGATCAACTTCATTGAATCGGGTGTTGTCCTATATGACTCGGTCTCTTTTGGCAAGGCGGCCTGCAGAAAACGTCGCAAAAAGCCCGAATTTTGTGACCCCAGCGACGATCCCCAGGAGTCACCGAGAAAACTGCACTCGTGAACCGAACGACGTAGCCAGGAATCGAAGTCACAACCTTCGGAGCGCGAAGCAGGATGCTTAATTACTTCGCCCCGGAGACTCCCAACTTGACGAGATCGACCCCGCAACCACACGTACACATAATTTAAGATTGGCAAATCAGCCATGTGCACATGGGATACGCGCCAGTCAGCTGATCACGTGCTCCAAGACTGCTCCGAATTACACATATCAATGCAAACCTTCTAGCCTAGAGAAACAAGACATATCGAGGCAAACTTTCTAGCCTAGAGAAACAAGACATATCGAGGCAAACTTTCTAGCCTAGAGAAACAAGACATATCGAGGCAAACCTTCTAGCCTAGAGAAACAAGGCATATCGAGGCAAAATTTCTAGCCTAGAGAAACAAGACATATCGAGGCAAACCTTCTAGCCTAGAGAAACAACATATCGAGGCAAACTTTCTAGCCTAGAGAAACAACATATCGAGGCAAACTTTCTAGCCTAGAGAAACAAGACATATCGAGGCAAACTTTCTAGCCTAGAGAAACAAGGCATATCGAGGCAAAATTTCTAGCCTAGAGAAACAAGACATATCGAGGCAAATTTTCTAGCCCAGAGAAACAAGACAAAGCAATACCACTGAGTTTACTAAATAAGACAGTGAAGTTTGTACAAGAGAAATCAATACAGCTTTAGACACGTTATTTCCAGCAAACGAAAGTCGAAGAGAAGGTGAAAATGTCCTTGTTGGTTTGGTTGAATTAACAAAGTAGCTGTTATTGTGTTCCCCTGATCTATAGCTAGCAGATGTACTGTGCCAATTTACTGGCACCCGACCGCCCTGACAGACGATAGTTTGCGACATTGTGCTTCTAAAATAAATAGCTCACAGCATGGGCTGAACTGTAGAGACCATGTGTTGTCCATGCAACTTGATCCCCCTCTCCGCCAGCCTAGTTTTCTCCAAAGGAAAGATAACATCAATATATCTGAAACAAGACAAGCTGCAGAAGCTGCCGGATCAGCCAATGCTCTAACTGTCCGCCTGTCGGAGCTTCGATCCTAGACCAGTTGCCAACCAAGGCTTAGGGCCTGGTCTACCCTGCTACGACATTTTGTCTTTAGGTTGCATTTCCTCGTCCACGGATAAGGCTTGTACCCTCCCAATTGCGCTCCTCCGCCCGAAATTAGCAGATGATATAATCGAGAATAACGTTTGTCTCTAAACAGATTAGCTGTAAGATTATCAGGTGCATTTTTCAGCTAAATTTTCCTTCCTAAATGACCTGTATATATTACGTCTAGGCATTCATTCATAAGTGACACGTGCATGTTTTATTCAAACGTGCATTTTTATGACATTTCATTCATGAAGTGACACTTGCATTTTTCATCCAAACGTTTATTTAGAAGGATTCTGAGATAAGTAGCTCATTGTTTTTTTTTTTCCCCTTTCAATTTCAGATTTTCTCTTCATTCTTCTCATTCCGTTCTTATGCCTTAATGTCGTCAGTGTAATGTCTCCTCCGTGTTTATATGTTGTGCATGTATTTGTTTGCTGATGAAGGCTAGTCGCCGCAACGTCCTGTGTTTTCATTAAGTGTGTTCTGTAAAGCTGCATTACTTTGTATTATTTTGTATTTTATTCATAAGGATTATATTGCTGGGCAGTACGGAGATCGAAACCACTACATTCACTTTATTAGCAGGACCCTGAAAATTTGGGCTAACCGGCCGTTCATAAGTGACACAAACATTTCATTCATAAGTGACTCGTGTATTTTTTCAGATAAGTGTACACGTTCATTTGCGAGAGTAAATATTATCTAAAAGACTAAATGTCATGGCAGGGCAGACCAGGCCCTAAGCCTTGGTCGGCAATTGGTCCAGGATGGAAGCTCCAACAAGCGGACAGCTAAAGAAAGCATTGCTCTGGGCCCCTTTTACGCCTTAAGACGCATCAGGTGCTACGCCCTGATGTTTATAACCCAGTTGGCACCCAGTAGGTCATGAGATCAATCCATCGCCGATCGCCTTTACTCCTCATGATATTCTTGGTACTCATTTTAGGTTGTGTCGCCCTGGGAGCCCAGATCAATTTTGAAAAATTCGAATTTGCCCAACTGCGGATCGAACCCACGACCGCCTAGTCGGCAGGCGAGTGTCTAGCCACAATGCCACGGAGACTCTATTTATAAGTGAAATGTGTATTTTTTATATATGAAGAAGTCTCCATTACACCGCCTGCCTCGCGCTCCGAGGAATTTGGGTTTCTTCTTCTTCTGCGTTCATCCGGAGTTTTTTTTTCTTTCCGGACGTGATTGCGTTGTGCCTGTTTACAGCAGAGCTGTATCGAATTATAACCATGCAGAATACAATAGGCAAGCTGCTGGAGAAGGTAATTGCCAGGAAAATATCAAGCCAACTAGAGAGGCAAGGTGTTTCCCCACCTACCCTGGGTGGGTACCGTCCAAAAAGAGAAACCTGGACCAATGCAGCAGTCTTTGCCCATGATGTCTATGAAGGTTTCCACTCAGGCACTGAAACCGTTGCTGCAGCGATTGATCTTGAGGACGCATACAACAGAGTACCACTGGATTTTTTAATGTTTCAGCTTCTTGAACTAAACGTAAGTCCATTCCTCCTAAGTTGGATCGCTGCAGCCCTCTTCCAACGGAAAGTAGTTTTTAGATGTGGCAGTTGGACCTCGGAACCAACAACAATATATCCTGGCCTACCACAGGGATCACCATTATCTCCGGTACTGTTCAACGCCTACACAGTGAGAATCACCAGTGAGCAGATTACTGGACCTGGCAGGACATTGTCATATGCCGATGATGTGTTAGTGTATCGTCAGGGTAAGGATAGAGAGGAGGTTGCTGTGAAACTACAAACCGAACTCAATCGCATAAGTACTTGGTGTGATGAAGCTGGGGCAATGGTCAACCCAACAAAGGCAACAGTGACTTGGTTCTCGTTGAATAATCATATTGTCAACAATCCAACACCACTGTAATGCTGTGTTCAGAGACGGTGGAAAGAACGCAGGCAATGAATTACCTGGGGATACGGTTTGATCGAAGCCTTGCTTATAATGTGCACATAGCTCCCCCGATGTGTCTCCACCTTGCCGTGGTGGGGGAGCTTGCGTGTCCCATCGACCCCATGTGCTTGCCGATGGGTGAAAAAACTACATATCGGACAGCATATGGGATAGGGACCAGACTAAGAGAGACACAACCTGCTGCTCTGCAAGTGACTGAGGATAGCAGTCAAAAGTTTAAAAAGGTGCACGAAGGCACGAAGGCAGACGCTTTTGGTCCGGACAAAACTCTTAAGGCTCCCTGTCGAGGGCTGTGGCTGAACGCCTCTAAGCCACAAACCCTCACATCTGAGAGCCAGGCCGATACCCGCCTACCGAAAAATAGAAGCGTGATACTGAGCAAGCTACATGCTCAGTTCTATTACATGTTCGAAGGCTCTCAGCTGGGGAATATGAGAGATTCCCGGATGAGAGGGCCAGGCCGTTTCTCGTCCACTGCTGCACGAAGGTAAGGTGCTGAGCCGGCAGCACATGTAGCTACCTGGTGAGCGAGTACGAAAAGTCAGAAAAGTGCCCCAGTCGAAGGAAATGGCTACGAAAACTGTCTGTATCCAGCTCACAGAGAGTATAGACAAAAGTGGAAGAACGTCTCAATGACGCAAAATGGAACGCACGGCGAGCGGACCTATTGCGTGGTCTGAAGTCAAAATAAAAAGCTTACCGAGTGGATGTCGCTCGCAGTCTGACCGCTCCTGGTGTGTGTTTGAGCGATCAGTGGCAAACGGGTTGCCCAACACATGGAAGTGAGGAACTAAAGCAGCCATGAGCAGGACGTGGCAACTCCTCGGGTGAGCCCAGTCTCAGAGCAATATGTGCCGGCTCTGCAATTATGGAAGCCTCCTTGGATAGCAAGAGAATGCCCAAGGTCTGCCCCTGCCTTCCCTTGAGGGCCGACCTCGATGTCGCTGATCGTTCTATCTTGACCAGCTGAGATGTTGGCGACATCACAACAGTCTTACGTGCTACGAAACCAGAGGAAGGCTAACCTCATTAAAAAATGCCCGCCGGAAGTCGGAAGTGTCGTCCTACGGGTGGCAAACTAAAAATTGACACTACGCAATTACGTCCGAGTGAATTGTCTCGTCCGATTGTCTCTTGTGCTAGGAACAGCTCGACTACCTAGTTTCCGAATGCCGCTCTTGTTCGGAACAGCTCTGACTAGGTAGTTTCCGAATGTCCGACGTGTCTGGAACAGCTCTGACGGACACAACGACAAGCACATGTCCGAAAAACTCGCTTAGTGGATACTGACTGCAGACCAGCTTGGTTTGTGCGGGAAAGGCTCGGGGTGAACGAAATGCCCAATATATTGAAGTGAGGAATTAAACCAGCCATGAGCAGGACGTGACGATTCCCTCTGTGTGCCCAGTACCAGGGCGCTATGTGCCGGCCCTGCAATTATGGAAGCCACCCAGGATGGCGGAAAATGCTATGGACTGTCCCTGCCTTCATTTGAGGGATGACCGTGCAGTCTCCGACTCTTCCAACTTTACCAGCTGGGAGGTGGGCAGTACCACAAAAGTGAGAGTCTCCCAGGAATGCTAACCTGGTCAAAAATGCACGCTAAAAGCCGGATGTGTTGGCCTAAGGGTTTCGATCCAAGGGTGCCTAACTAGACACACCGCAATCACATCTGAAAAAACACTCCGGATGAACGCAAAGAAGAAGAGAAGAATGTGCACATAGACCAGGTGATAACAAAGGCCAAGCGGGGTTTGGCAGCGATGTGGGTGATGGCGGCAGCAAACTGTGAGCAGCGCCATCTATGTCTTCTGTACGAGGGGCTGGTCATGTCTGTTTTGGAGTATGCAATGGCAATCCTGACTCTCAGCCATAAGCAGATAGAAAGGATGGAAAGGATACAGAATGAAGCTATGCGCATTATTCTTGGATGTACAAGAGATACAGCATGCAGGGCGATGCGCTACCTTCTTGATTTACCAACCATTGAAGAGAGAATACAAGTTTGCAGGGCACGCGCCTACCTCAGAATTAACGCAAACACACAACATCCACTGCATAGTGAAATTAGGAAGGTGAAGGGCAGCAGGTTAAAAAGAGGACGGTCGTGGATGGGTCAAGCCGAAGACATTCTTCAACAGGTGTGTTCACTTGAGGACTTAGAACCTGGCGAGGAGTGGGTGCAAGTGCCAACAGACTTCTGCACATCCTTTTCAGTTTGCATCCAACTAGATAGGAAATGCAGACAAGAAAATCCGGCTGCTGTTGAGGCTGAAGTACAAGCGTTGATTTTCGAGAATTCGCTAGACGGTGACGCGGTCATCTACACAGATGGGTCGATCGTCCGACATGTGAGAAGCTCATGGGCCTTTACAGCTCGGGCCGGAGGGAGAATTGTGAAGGAGGACTCTGGTGCTTTCACTGAAACCACAAGTAGCCTGACCATGGAAGTCATGGCAGTAAGTAAAGCAATAACATGGCTCGAGACACAGACATTCACTAGGGCTTGTTTCCTTAGCGACTCAATGAACATGATCAAGAGGATAGAGGAGGGGTCGATCCGAAGAGAATGGTTGCTGCCTCTGAAGCGGTCTCGGCTGGCAAAGATTAGTTTCATCTTCGTGCCAGGGCATGCGGGAGTACAAGGGAAATGAGCGGGCTGACAAGCTCGCAGGTGAGGCTACTGTGGAGGGCGGACGCGCCATGGACCAGGCTGACATTCTGAATGCTCTACGAGAAGTGAGACTTTTGCGAGAAACCAAGTGATGACTGTGAATCTACAACAATGGCCAGACTGCGAGAACAGCAAATTAAAAGAGGGGTGGCCAAACAAGAATACTACTCAGGAAGCCAAAGAAGATTGATAAACCAACACAGAACTGGCGTCGTTAGCCGCTACACGCTGCGGGATTTGCTGAGGAGGGGATCCGAGCACTTATGGACTGAATGGTTCGATGTGCAACGAGGATGATCTGTCGACTAACTAACTAACAGCAGAGCTGCGTTCTTGCGCCGTTAGGCCGACACATCCAACTTCTGCGAGCATTTCTTGACCGGGTTAACCTTCCCGGGGGAATTTGGGTTTGATTCCCGTCTATGTCGTTCGGTTCACGAGTGTACTTTTCTCGGAGACTTCTGGAGGTCGTCGCTGGAGCTACGGAGTTCGTGCTGTGTACGACGCTTTCAGATCAAGGTCGAGCCATATGTGATAAAACCCGATGCAATGAGGTCGACCTTTTCACCTTTTAAACCTGTTTAAATGTCATCTAAGAGCTAATTCATAAGAGGTAACTTCAGTCAACTCACCAGCATCAACGGCTTCAACCTCGTCATAAGGATAGTAGTTGGAATACTCCGTGTCCTTGTCAGAGCCAACCAAAGCCTGGCTGTCATCCGACGAAGAAGCCGCAGGATGTTCTGATGTCGCTGCTTCCTCCCCATTATGAGCCTCGCCGTGCGACTCTCCAGGACCGTCCTTGGCAGCTGCTGATGAACTTTGGACGTGCTGGTGGCCAGCGGCAGGGGCAGACTTGACCGACTTCAGCGAATCAAAGCTGGACACCGCTGACGACTGTGTGAACACCTCGTAGATTGTCCTCAGCAGTGGGTATTTTGGGCCGCCGCAGTGACCATTGAAGTCATCCATCTCTACTGACCACACGAAGGCACCACCCAAATCTTCTTTTACGATCACGGCAGCCTGAAATAACTACACACCAATTCGCGCGGTAAATGTTCGTTCACAATGGATGCATGCGAATATATGGTCATTTCCACCATCAGGCACCAAGACAAAAAACCTAATCAGTGTATTAATTAGCCTTCAGTCGTAGTCTCTTTGGGAGCAAGTCGCGGCTGACCGCGTTGCATGGAGGGCAATGGTCAGAAATGGAATAAAGACAAAGGAGGAAATGATTGCAAATAGGTCGCACACTGAGATGGTGCGTAATGGTGGAAATTACCATGTGTTCACATGCACCTATTGTGGATGAACATTTACCGCGCGAATTAGTCTCATGAGTCACATTTGCATGGGTTGTAGATATTATGCCTTTTTAAAAAAAAAAGAACAATGTAAGATACTATCGCCTGTCGAGGCTGTAAAGTGTGAATCAGTTGTAGTCTTAGTCGGGGAAAAAAAAGGAGGGGGGGGGGTGGTGAAGTGATTACACCGTCTGGCTCGCGTACTGAAGAATCATGGTTTCATTTCCTGAACTGCGTCGTCCATATTACTAGTAACATTTTCCCAGAGACTTAGAAAAAAAAAAAGGGGGGGGGGGAGATTACTGGAGCTACGGAGTTCGTGCTTTGTGCGATACTCTCGGCAAGTGGCTTGCCGTTCTAGGAGAGAAACTGAGCCATATGGGGTACAACTGGGTGCAATAAAGTCGACCCTCTCTACTTACACAATTTTAAGCTCTTAAACAGTCTTAGACTGATAAAATCTTATAATGATGATGATACTAATGATGATGATGCTGAAGATGATGATGGTGATGGTGATAAGGGTGATGGTGTTGATAACTATGCTGATAATGGTGATAGTGATGAAGATGATGATGGTGATGGTGATAAGGGTGATGGTGTTGATAACTATGCTGATAATGGTGATAGTGATGATAACGATGTTGGTAATGATGATGACACTGAAGAAGATGATAATGGGATGATGATGCTGATGGTGATAATGATGATGATGATGATGATGATAATGCCCATAAAGGAGATAATAATGATAATGCTGCTGATGATGATGACTAAACTGATAATGATGATAATCCTGTGAAAAAAATCAAACAGGTAATTCTGAAAACGACGATGAACCCGATGATTATAATGACGACGCTCATGATCGTGATGATTCTACTCTTGACCCACTTACCTTGAGATAAAAGCTGTCTGGAGAATCAAACCCGACCCATTCACCGCCTCCATAAGCATAGGGAACCTTCTGCTCCTCAATCCATTGTACTTTCCAGTCATCGTTGATAACGTTCTCACAGATCTGGAAGCAAACATGGGCACGTGACTACTACAGACACACTTCCAGAGAGGCATTTGTAACAGCTCACCGACGGAGTCCGGATCTAAGGTTTAGTGAATACAGTTATACTTTTTCGACATCCCGGGGGTCGGAGTCAGTCGTAGACGATTTAAAAGCAGACAGATTTGCGTTGATTTTCACAATGGTATAAGTGTCAGGCTTTCAGAAAACAATAGCAAATTACTGAACGTAAAATTTTCAAGAAAATCATTAGCAGCTTTAAAAAATGAATGCTGGGGTTGATTGCGACGTTATTAAAGGACGTGGGAGCAATGTAAATGGCAGTGTCTTGCATGCCAGCCTGCCGGCCCGGTTGTCAAGTGTTTGAATCCTCTTGGAGGCTGCGCTTTGTGTTTCCTATGGCTCACAAGACAACCCAAGCTAACGTAAGTATAGGGTATGTTTTAATAACTGTGCGGTGTTTGAAAATATTACCGGTCCAAGTTTTGTATTCACCCTCTGTAAAGTTCATGCAACATAATAGGTAAATTCAAAGCTTGAACCGGCAATATTTCCAAACACTGCACAGTCATTAAAAATACACCCTGAATAGAAACTGGCATGCTATTGACCACGTCACACCCATTGAGTGGTGATTGTTTTATTACAAATATAGGGCCAGACCCGATACCATAACACCTCCCAGCCCGCCGTCTGCCTCACTCTCCGAAGGTTGTGGGTTCAATTCTGGGGTATTTAATTCGGTTCAGGAGTGCAAAAAATCTCGGAGACTTCTGGCAGGCGGCCGCTGGAGCTATGGAGTTCGTGATTTGAGTAACGCTTTCGGCGGGCCGCCCTGCAGAGGGATACTGAGTTATATGGGATAAAACCAGGTGCAATGAAGTTATCCCCTTGTCTTTTTAGGCGATTAAAACGTCTCATAGCGTGAAAAAGGGATGTTTTCAGTGTATCTGTAATGAGTTTTCTGTACAGAAAATGCACACCAACTGAATTACACTGTGAGATGTGTATCCATAAAGGGAGCTCACTAGCTCACTGCTGCCGAGTTTATACCGGAGTAATAAAAAAAAAACACACGCACAACAATATATGAGTTAAGAAGCTAGACGAACGAAAACAAACAAACAAACAAAACAAACAAACAAACACACACACACTCATACACAGGCGAACAAGACTTGAATCGAAACCGATTCAAGTCTTTAACTAACAAATAAGAAATGCAGAATAATAAAAGCAATAATAATAATAATTAAAAAAAAAAACAAACAGATAGAACTATGCTCTTGTCTCAACATTTAAGATGTCCGATCAACAAAACCTGGAAATGACCCTTTGCACGCTTTCATGTGTGTTGGGCGTATTGTGCTAGAACCATGATTGTATAGACCAGGGGTGGCCAAGACGAGGCCCGCGGGCGGCATGCGGCCCGCCGGGAGTCATGTTGAGGCCCGCGGAGTGAGAAGCGACGATGTGGTCGAAGCTGTAGCACGCTTGCTTGTTTACTTTAATTAACAAACAAAAAATTAGGTGCGTGGCCCGGCAGGAAATATTATTTCTGAAATTTGGCCCGCCTGATGAAAAGGTTAGTTAGTTAGTTAGTTAGTCGACAGATCATCCTCGCTGCACATCGAACCATTCAGTCCATAAGTGCTCGGATCCCCTCCTCAGCAAATCCCGCAGCGTTGTAGCGGCTACGACGCCAGTTCTGTGTTGGTTTATCAATCTTCTTTGGCTTCCTGCGTAGTGTTTTGTTTGGCCACCCCTCTTTTAATTTGCTGCTCCTCGCAGTCTGGCCATTGTTGTAGATTCACAGTCATCACTTGGTTCTCGCAAAGTCTCACTTCTCGTAGAGCATTCAGAATGTCAGCCTGGTCCATGGCGCGTACCGCCCTCCACAGTAGCCTCACCTGCGAGCTTGTCAGCCCGCTCATTTCCTTGTACTCCCGCATGACCTGGCACGAAGATGAAACTAATCTTTGCCAGCCGAGACCGCTTCAGAGGCAGCAAGCCATTCTCTTCGGATCGACCCCTCCTCTATCCTCTTGATCATGTTCATTGAGTCGCTAAGGAAACAAGCCCTAGTGAATGTCTGTGTCTCGAGCCATGTTATTGCTTTACTTACTGCCATGACTTCCATGGTCAGGCTACTTGTGGTTTCAGTGAAAGCACCAGAGTCCTCCTTCACAATTCTCCTCCGGCCCGAGCTGTAAAGGCCCATGAGCTTCTCACATGTCGGACGACCGACCCATCTGTGTAGATGACCGCGTCACCATCTAGCGAATTCTCGAAAATCAACTCTTGTGTACTTATACTGAGCTAGTACATCGTGGAATATCTAGTGGCGTGGTTATACATGGTGTTTGTTTCTCATAGTGTTTCTGTGCTTATACTGAACCAGTACATTGTGGAATATCTAGTGGCGTGGTTATACATGGTGTTTGTTTCTCATAGTGTTTCTGTGCTTATACTGAACCAGTACATCGTGGAATATCTAGTGGCGTGGTTATACATGGTGTTTTCCTCCGAAGTCGGAGAGTGTCTGCCTGTACGGCGAGGAACCACCAGTCTGCACACCAATAAGCCATACATGGGACAATGGAGAACTCACGCAAAACTCAGGTCCTGTATGACATCACACTGATGTTGGACAACAGGATGTCTTCATCCAACATACAGGACTTCACGTTGGAGCTCAAGCCAACGAACACAAGCAAGCAAGCAAGCATACATGGTGTTTGTTTCTCATAGTGTTTCTGTTAATTAGTTAGTTAGTTAGTTGAATTAGATGAAAAGGTTGGCCACCCCTGGTATAGACCAATGGCCACTGCAGAGGTGGTGGTGGTTAATGTCCTGCTGGCCGGGTTTCCTTCTCAAGTAATTTTCTGGTTCCTAATTTAAACTGAATGGCAAACTACTGAACGTAAACTTGCCAAGACATCAACAACAGCAGTGCTGGTATTGACAGCGATGTCCTGTAAATTGGATATGCAAAAAAAAAAAAAACACATCTAACTTGGTGCCACATATCAGTCACTGACATATAGCAGACTGAGAAAGGCTGAAGGGAGCTTCCCTAAAACATGCACCGAAATGTACAATTATAGTGTGCACAGGGAAACTAGGGGAGCGTCAGGAAAAACGTCACTAAGGGAGTTAGACTTGGGCTGCCGTCCTGTTCGGACGCAGCATGTCTGGTGAGCAATGGCTAACTGTTAGTTAGGCCGCTCGTTGTGTGTGCAGCTGTATGAATGGCAGATGTTACGTATATTATATTCCCTGTCGAACTGTTGTGTATCCGAAAGCACAGATGGATTAAAAGTAACTGTCAAGAAGAAAGTCTTCGTGAAATTATATTCCAGTACCTGTGTTGGTCTTCTATAAAACAAGGTATTCAAGTATTATTCATATTATGTTAAAACCTAGATACATCAATGAGCCTATACAGCATTCACATCATGGCAAATGGGGGCTCGTCCGTTCAACGTGTTCAGGATAGGCGATAACTTTTCGAACAGTCGCCCGAATCGATGAGTGGATACAATGTTTGAGACCTCCTTTATATGGATGTGCAATTATTCCATCATTAACTCCACCTCAGTTATTTTCTGTATTGGAATATCGGATACTAGAGGACAATCTAACAAACTTCTGTGTTAACCATGGACAACAATTTATTTTACCAATCACAAATTAGAAATACACGACGTTGTTGAATTGAATGAAAACATACACGGATATGGTCGAGGAACTGTGTGATCAGAATGACATTTAAAAACGGCTAATACACCTGAAAGTTAAGAGATAATTTAAGTTAATTTACATCGTCATAAATAAAAGAATTTCATGTTATTCTCACGTGAATCCAGCACGTGATTAAGGTTGTTCATGACTTCAATGATAGGAAACTAAGTGAATGGTGTTTATTTGTTGTATTTGTTGGTGATGGTCATTTGATCTGTGTATTTGTGCTAAATGTTAGTATACAGATCCTTACATATTGTTTTTAGACTATGAATGTGGTCTTACAAATTAGTTTTGATTTACTGCTTGATCATACGCGAAGGTTTTTTAAATTTGGGTGATAAAAAAGATACAGGGGAAAACAAAACGTGATGTGAGGGTGCAGTGAGGTTTTACTGGGGTAAAAAACAACTCCCCTGAGCGGATGTAACAGTAAAATAGTTTTGTACCAAGAAGGTGAAGCAGTCCAATATCTACCGACATATCATCAGGTCCTGAAAAATGATTTGGGGGAACTAACTTATATGGTTATTAAAGCAATTTTATAGGACCAATGGGTAGAAAATTTTAAAACATGATGAGTTAGTTTTTACATACAGGTATGAGCGGTTTGGGGAATGATAAACCCCAAAACAACGGTTTATTTAAGAAGAAGATTTTTCAGTTGGAGTGAAAAGGTTTTGTTTATTAAATATTTTGGAAAAAAGGATTTGGGTTTGGTTTCTATTTTGACATTTCTAGTTGAAGAAAAATTGTTGATTATTTGGGACAGCACAATAAAATATCCCTTAAATTTGGAAAGTTTTATCAGCGACAGCCTCACCTCACCTAAACTATTTAAAAAAGAATGCAAAATACAGAACCCGCGACAACCCAGGGTGGCAACTTTATACAGAAAGGGATGATAACCCATTGATACTCTTTGTCCAAAACTCCGGGTTTTGACCTAGAGTGAGGGGCATTAGGGACAATGGATCATTAGTTGGACCGGGGCCCCCCCAAAGGCCCGGCCACATGAAGCTCAACCCTGGGGGCAGTGGCAGGAGGGGATGCCCATCAATTTAAATTTTTTTTTTTTTGGGGTTATTAAAAGGGAAAACCCCCAAAGGTTTATGTTCAGCAAATTTAACTTAGGTTGTCAGTGATGATATTGGTCCCTGGGAAAGGGAAGTATATGAATTTAAAAAAATAATATCATTTAATTTTTAGGGCGGGGGGGGATTTAAGGGACATATCAGTCACTGACATTTTAAAACAGAAATGAGGGAAAAGGGTGAAAAGGGAAACTTCCCCAAAACATGCCCCCGGGAAAAGACAATTTTAGTGTGCACGGGAAAAAAAAAGGGGGGCCCAGGGGGAAAAAAGTCACTAAAGGGGGGGGACTTTGGGGGGCCCTCCCGTTCGGACGCAGATGTCTGGTGAGCAATGGCTAAATGTTAGTTTGGCCCCTCGTTGTTTTGGGGAAACGTTTTGAATG
>JACEFZ010001469.1:0-25253 GCA_014155875.1 Cepaea nemoralis
AAGGAATCCGTTAGTTTTTTCCCTTAGGCCAACTCGGCCAAAAAAGTTCTGTCATTTACTGCCAAGATAGTACCTTGCGGTGTATGCCAGGGGAGGTCTTGAGCCTGAGGAATTAAGGTCACCTGGCTAGTGCAGTCGGCGCAAACTGTGCAGGTTAGAGTTTTCTTTTTGCCCCCGACAGAAAAAACTCCACGCCTTACCAAGGATTCGAACCAGGGTCTCCTGAAGGAGAATCCGGTGTTCTAGCCACTCGGCCAGCCGCATGTAATTCAAATGTTTAAATGCAAAATACTCAAATGAGTAAATGCAGAATACTCAAATGTGCATATAGAATACTCAAATGTTCTTCAGTGGAAGACATCATGAAATGATGGACTGAAAGAGGTTTTATTTATCAGTGTGGGGGAGGGGTGAGAGGCAGCCAGTGCTGGAGATGCACAGAAGGCGACATTTGATGTGAAGATGGCAAAGGATCTGAGTGATGATTACATTATAGTTTTAATCTTGTGCATACGTTTGCATCAATAGAGATAAGGTTTGAAGAATGAAGAGACAAACAAGAGGCAACACAATTTATGGCCTGGCATAGGTTACTGCATCTCTACAGGTGCAGACTACAGAAGTAAATCAACACAAAACACAGCAAACAATGAATCCTTCAAGCTGAAATTCACAGCACACATGTTAACATGGTAATTTCAATCTTACTATTGTGTCATTTTATTTACAAAGCAAGGTTTAACAACTCTGATCGCAGCTGCGGCAGCAAATCTTAACATTTGCACATTTTGTGTGTGGTACTACACACATTTCTGAAGAAGTAAAGTTGATGGCCAGAAAATTTAAATTACAAACCATGCCACTATCCAGAAATTTTAAAAGAAATACGCAGTTGTGGAAAAAAAGATAAAGAATAGAATAATCAAAGAATGTGGTACAAGATATTGCCTTTGATCCTACCTCAACAGTCTGTAGCAGCATGGCCTTGGAGCCTTCCAGGATAACATTAAAAGACTGCCCACTTTGAGGCTCTCTGACATTGACCAGACTGGCTGAAGAAGTTCCCTTAAAGGCAGCACCAAACTCTGATAAAGCCTGGAGCGCCATGATTGTGTCCTGTGAAGATAAGAGGCATGCTAGGTCAATCCAGTTTATTGTGACAGTTATGGCTGTATCATCACTAGTTACAAATGTATGTACAATTGCTACACCTGCAATATAAGCGCTACTCCTCTAGTGTGCCTTGCCATTAGGTCTGAGTCAGATATGACTGAGCTACTGTATAACAGTAGACAGTATAGGTCTGAGTCAGATATGACTGAGCTACTGTATAACAGTAGACAGTATAGGTCTGAGTCAGAAATGACTGAGCTACTGTATAACAGTAGACAGTATAGGTCTGAGTTCAGAATATGACTGAGCTACTGTATAACAGTAGACAGTATAGGTCTGAGTCAGAAATGACTGAGCTACTGTATAACAGTAGACAGTATAGGTCTGAGTCAGAAATGACTGAGCTACTGTATAACAGTAGACAGTATAGGTCTGAGTCAGATATGACTGAGCTACTGTATAACAGTAGACAGTATAGGTCTGAGTCAGATATGACTGAGCTACTGTATAACAGTAGACAGTATAGGTCTGAGTCAGATATGACTGAGCTACTGTATAACAGTAGACAGTATAGGTCTGAGTCAGATATGACTGAGCTACTGTATAACAGTAGACAGTATAGGTCTGAGTCAGATATGACTGAGCTACTGTATAACAGTAGACAGTATAGGTCTGAGTCAGATATGACTGAGCTACTGTATAACAGTAGACAGTATAGGTCTGAGTCAGATATGACTGAGCTACTGTATAACAGTAGACAGTATAGGTCTGAGTCAGATATGACTGAGCTACTGTATAACAGTAGACAGTATAGGTCTGAGTCAGATATGACTGAGCTACTGTATAACAGTAGACAGTATAGGTCTGAGTCAGATATGACTGAGCTACTGTATAACAGTAGACAGTATAGGTCTGAGTCAGATATGACTGAGCTACTGTATAACAGTAGACGGTACTATCTGCTTTCTGTTAACGTTGAATTTGGGATGGATTTCACCAAACCCGATGCCTCACATTGTGCCAACAGCTTCGGGCGGAGGAGCGCAATTGGGAGGTTACAAGCCTTATCATAGTGAGAGGAAATGCAATCTAAAGATTAATTGTCATGGCAGGGCTGACCAAACCCTAAGTCTTGGTGGGAAACTGGTTTAGAATCAAAACTCAGACAAATGGACAGAGTATTGCTTTGCTGATCCAGCAGCTTCTGGAGCTTGTCTTGTTCCAAATGTATTGGTGTTGCTTTTCCTCTGGAGTAAACAGGCAGGCCGAACGAGGGATTATACTGCATAGGTTATTATAGTGTAGAGGTGTTATACACAGGTTAGTAGGCACGTGATCGTACAGCACACAAGACTCCGTTGTTTAGAACATTCTTTATTAGTCGAATCGTTCAACTACAGCACAATGATGGTAGGCTCAAATCCCGATGTTTACATGTTCCTACTTTCTTGCTAGCTGGCCCCCAAGTGACGTGTGTCCCAGCCTAGATACCCTTCTTCATTCGTGCACACACGTTCACTAGCTATGGTTTTCCCACTAGTCAAGGAATGCGCAGCATTCCTTAACTCTTTACTCCTAAGCTACTCCCTTTACTGTTACAATACCTCCCCTTCTTCAAGGAGAATTTTTCCCTGAAAAAATCTCAACCCTAACTCTTAACCCCCTTAACTATACATCTCTATACAATAATTCCATATAATTCTTAACTCAATTCTCATTCTCCTATCTCATCATAGCCAATTACTAACCAGAGACAATAATACCGAAACTCTCTACAAAACTCTCTATACAATTCTCTAGAAAACTCCCTACAAAACTCTCCATAAGAGAACCGCTTTTAAAATTTAACCATCTAAATTATGATTGACAAAACTGAAGATATTCCCCTTATCCTTTAATTCTCCCTTATTCACATTCTCACATTCTCACTATTCTAGGATAGACAGAAAAAAATAGTTAGATTGGGTAGTTAGATTTGGTAGGTGCGCACCTAAAAATAATAAAAGTAAGGAAAAAGTAAGAAAGTAAGAAGTAATCACCTTTCTCTTCCCATACATTCTCAAAACTTTATAAAAATAAAGTTTCAAAATTTATCTTCAGTTTTCGTCAATAATAATTGTTATTATCAAAAAAAATATGTTAATCCAAAACTACCAGCTTTTGTATTATTCACCTCGTCAAGTTAAAAAAAAAACTCCAAATTATATACACTGTTAAGTACAGTCTTCTTCTTCCAATATCTATTTATTTAAATGCCAAAACTCAAGCTGGCATTCCCCCCATATTCTCCCATTTAACGCTGTTCAACCCAGCTCCTATTTTTAATCCAATCATTTACATTGCGAACGACTCAACTACTTTAAGTCATTTGTTTCCAAAAAAAACAACACTTCATATTTCTTCTAACTGAACGTCAAACTATTAATCATTTAAACACACTCAGGTTAACTCAATAAAACCAAAGTTTTGTAAACATAAGCAGCTAAGTCAACTTATTCATTTCATAAAGCGCAATTGAAGTTCAAACAATTGACTAAACCATATCAATCCCCTCATTCTTGACATCATTTTTATCCCCACACATTAATCAAATTAAACATATATAACTTAAAAACCAACCTGATCATAAAACATATACCAATAATAATACCTTCTTTGTAAACACAAAAATATCGTGTCTAACTTCTTCTTCTATCTGCCATCTGCAGAATATTCTACCACGCTATTTATCTACCTTTTCTCCATTTTCTTAATAACTTCAAATTTTTTTCGATAAGTGCAATATCTACATCAATGTCGCTATCCTCCCGAGGAGAGCTATCTTCTTTCATATCAGCTTCTTCATCAGTTTCTGATTTTTCATCCATCTCTTGTTCCCCATCTGTATATCCATTACTAGCAACCGCTAATTTCTTCCTTTCTAAATCCAATCTAATTTTCCTGTCTTGCCGTCTCAACAAATTTTCAAACAGCGGCATATCTTCACCACTTGAAGAATTCACTCTAAGTTTCCTTTGCCTCTTAATTTCTTTTTCTTTCTGTCTATCCAACTTTCTTTTTACTGCCTGTCTTGTATTCATAAATGGTGGTTCTATATTTTCCTTGACTGATTCTTCACTAATATAATCGTCATACATGTTATTTTCCTCTGTCATGACTGTTTTTGGTACCGTTTCTTCTTGTTCAGCTGTAGTAGATGCTGTTGTCACTTGTTTCCCATTCTCTATAGGTATTGGATATACCGATTGTCTGACCATCTGTCCACCTGACAATATTTCTTCGGAACAATAATTATTATTACTATTCTCTGCATCCCTTTCCTCATTATCCCGCCTTAAGTGCTCTACATGTGAACGTGCAACATGCCCTGAAATTTGATTCTTAATAGTATATGACACTGGACCCTTTTTTTCTAAAATATAATATCCCGGGACCCAATGAGCATCAAACTTAGAGTTTTTTCTATGTTTTTTGTAATACACCCTATCACCTATGTTGAACTCTTGTAAGTGTGCATTTTTATTTGCGTATTTCTTCTGTCTTTCTCTAGCCTTAATTATATTATTTCTTAAACGTACATGTGCTTTATGCATTTCTTGCAACCTTGTTTCCTGAAAATCTTCCCCCAGATATTTTCTCCTAGGCTTTAATAAATTATCAATTGGCAATATTGGTTCTCTCCCATATACTAAGTAAAATGGTGAGAAACCTGTTCCTTCATTTTCGTGTGTACGTATCGCCTCTAATGCTATCCCCAAATAAAGATCCCAATCCATATCATGTTCTTCTACATTTTTCGCTAGAATATTGTATAGTGTTCTATGTTGTCTCTCATTTTTAGCATTAGAAGTTGGTCTGTAATATGAAGTCCTAATGTGTTTTATATTCAAATCTTTTACCAATTTTCAAACTTTCTATTTACAAATTCTTTCCCATTGTCTGTAAGTATTATTTGTGGACACCCAAACCTTGGTATAAATTCTTGTAACAGCATATTTATAACCGAATCAGCACTCTTGTCTGGAATTGGATAAACTTCTGGCCAGAGACTATATGAATCAACTATATGTAGTAGGTATACATTTCCCGATAATGTTTTTGGATGAGGACCTGAAATATCCAAACTTACTTTCTGCATTGGAAATTGAGGAATATCGGTATCTTGTAAAGGACATTTGATTATCTTCATGTTTCTTAACCTACACTTTTCACATGCTTCAACATATTCATATACGCTTTTGAATAAATTCGGCCAGTAATATTTACTGCTAATAGCCTTCACTAACTTATCTCGTCCAAAATGACCATTATTATCGTGATATGCCCTTAAGGACTTCTTGTTCTAAATGTTTCGGAATATATTTCTTACTCCTTCACCTTTTTCACTGATATAATATAATTGATTGTCTTCTTGTAACTCTACAAACTTTCTTTTAAAACTATTTTCCCCTGTTTCTTTCAGTTTTCTTTTTATTTGTACTATTTTTGGATCTAATTCTTGTTCTGTTTTCATATCAAACTGTTCTAAATGTGGGTCTTCTGTTCTAGGTTCAGACTCTTGATCCGATGGTAAACTCTCAAAATCTTCCCTATTTATTATGGCAGAATCTAATATATTTACTTGCCAGTTTTGATCGTCTATCTCTGGTTCAGCTTCATCTTCCGTGTTTCCTGATGACTGTGTATATGGAATCCTAGACAAAAGATCGGCGCATGTATTATGTTTCCCTGAAACATATTCAACCTTAGCATTGTACCCCTGTAAATTCAATGCCCACGTTTGTATTTTCCTATTTTGTATTGGTGCTTCTAATATCGACTTTAATGGCATGTGGTCAGTTCTAATAATGAAATTGGCGTTATGTAAGTAGTAATTTAATTTTTGAAGAGCGTAGTGTATAGCATATGCTTCTTTCTCAATAATCGGCCATTTCTTTTGAGTCTTGCTGAGTTTATGAGACAAGAAATAGATTGGTCTTTCATTTTTAACCCCTGGTATTCCAGATTCTTCTCCTTCATATGGTTGAACTAAACATGCTCCTATTGCGTTGTCTGAAGCATCTGTGTATAGTATTAGCTGTTTATTCAGGTCTGGATGTGTCAATAATGGTACCACTGTTAAGCTATCTTTTAAAAGTTCGAACGCTTTTTGACACTCATCATCCCACTTAAATCTAGCGTATTTACCCGTTAAATTCGTAATAGGTATTGCTATCCTTGAAAACGCTGGTACAAACCTCCGATAATACGCACACGTTCCTATAAATGCACGCACTTCCTTAACATTAGTGGAAGCAGGTAACTCTTTAATAACCTTTATCTTGTCCTGGTCTGGTTTAATACCTTCCCTATTTATTATATAGCCTAAATATTTTGTTTCTGTTTTAAAAACTGGCACTTACTAAGCTTTAATTTAACGTCATGCCTTCTTAATCTGTCAAATACTAGTCTAATATGTTTCAAATGATTCTCTACATTTCCTTTTGTAAATATCAATATGTCATCAATATATGCTAGGGCAAAATTTTGCATACCGTCTAGTACTTCATTTATTAAGAACATATAGTGAGACGGTGCATTTTTCAGACCGAATGGCATACGTAAAAATTCGTACGAACCCATATGAGTACAGAAAGCACTCTTATTTTGAGCATCCTTCGACATCGGTATACACCAAAATCCTGATCTAGCGTCTAGTGTTGTGAAAAATGTGGAGCCATTAAGTAACCCCAAAATATCATCAATCACCGGCAATGGGTACGCTACATTCTTAGTAATTTTGTTCAACGCCCTGTAGTCACAACAGAACCTGTTCGAACCATCAGATTTGGCTACGATTACCACCGGAGATGACCATTCTGATTTTGATCTGGTTATTATGCCTGCTTTCAACATATCTTCTATTGCCTTTTCTACGACTTCTCTATTTCTTAATGGAGTTCTATATGGTTTTAAACTAATTGGTGGATGGTCTCCCGTATCTATTTCCATTGTAACTGTTTTCGTCTTACCCAATTCTAAATCATTAATTGCAAACACATCCTGATTTTGTTTTATAAGTTGTTCTAATACTTCCTTATTTTCTGGCGGAGTTTTTAATTGTGCCAACAATTCTTGTTCTCTTGTTACTTTGTCTAGTGAATGTATTTGTGCTGTATTTCTTCTAGATGGATGGATCAATTCATCCATTCTTACGTTCCCTTTTCTTCTGCATCCGCGTCTGTTATTAATTCTTTCACTAGAGGTTTCTGAATAACTTATGCCTGCCATATTTACTCTATCTGTTGCCAATATGTCACTAACGTTATGTTCTAGCTTGGCTATTACACATCCTCTGTATAATTTAATTTCTCTACCTGTGTTATTAATAACCATTACTGGAAATGTTAAACTTTTATCCAATTCTATTACTCCATCCGGAACTTCTAAACCTGGCTCATCTATTATTTCCTTTTGCAATTCAGTGATTCTGACTATGTTTCCTGCTACATAATACGGGTTTCTCTTCAGCTTTGCTTGTATCAAATTAACTGACTGTGGTTTTAAATTCATGGTCGTTTTAACTCTAACTAGTGTCGACACATGCATATCTTCTTCTAAATCTACGTAAACATCTTGGAATTTTAATTTATGTAAATCAAATAAAAGTCTCACCCCATTTTTCAATAAAAAATCTCTACCCAATATCATATTCATATTTAAATCTTTGACCACATGGAACATATGCCTGACATTTATCCCTCCTAATTTAAAGTTTATCATCGTTTGTCCTAGCACTTCTAATTTTTGTCCCGTTACCGAATGAAGATTCTCCTGAATTCTAAATATTTTACAATTTCTTAACATTCGATATAAAATGCTTCTTTAATCACGCTAACTTGTGCTCCCGAATCAACTAATGTTCTAACTTTATATTTTCCTATTTCTACTATACATGAGCTTGGATCCACCATATTTAATGACAATTGTGTTATCTCTGCTTGTTTTTTATTTCTAAATGTCCTATTATACTCATCCTTTGGGTTTTTAATACATTGATGCCCCTTTTTGGATCTTACTATCTTCCCTCCTACTGCCGATCCTATTCAGTAAGCGGGATGCCAATTTCCCTGATTTCCTGACCTTCTAAAATTTCTCTGTATTTCTCCATAATTCCCATTTGCTGGTCTGCCATTTGCAGTTCTATTCTGTGTACTCGTCTGAACACCTCTATTATTTTGTGTATTCGATGGGACACGTCTGTTACCACAGAAGCGAAAAATGTGCCCACGTTGGTGACATCCCCAACAAACCACATTCGAGTTATTTGTGTTACCTTCCATGTTTCTTACAGTATTTCTCACTTGTCCTCCTCTACTTTGATTATATATGTTATCGTTTCTTTGTACCATCTGTATTTCTCCTCGTCTTCCTCTCCATCCATGTCTATACTGTCCTACTTCCATAGGTTCTTCAATTCTATCTTCCGAACTACTACCTAACTCTCGTCCTACTCTTAATCTAAACCTTCTCCTCAAGCTTTCCTCTTGTATAGCGATATCTACCGCTTGTGACAATCTTGCAGGATTCTCTCTTAATAATTTAAATTTCAATCCATCTGACCTAATCCCATCAACAAAAATCCCTACTAACATCCGTTCTACTTCTTCAGCTCGTACATTCTGTCCTAAAAATGACTCTTCAGCTAAATTGATTAACCTGTCACTGTATAGCTGAACACTTTCTGTACTGTTTTGTCTAGTCTGTCGCAATACTGAAAATGCGTGTTGTGGATCAGTAATTTCAGCATATTTTCTTGCGAGATCATCTTTAAATTTTTCCCAGGTTTCACCTCCTGCTGCTTCTAGTTTTCTTCTTATATGGTCAGAAACTGGACTTGTACTTGTTCTGTATGCCAAATTCTTTTTCTCCTCATCTGTAGCGTTTACTAAATACGCATGTTTCTCAATAGAAATGACCCATTTTTTAAACTGGTTTGCCTGACCACTAAATCTTTCAACATCACTGCTTACATTTTGTTGTCTTAACACTGCATCCAACCTTGATATTACCCCGCCAACTCCAGTCAGTACCTGTGAAAAATCTTGGGGTTGCATCCTAAAATCTGTACTGGAAATTATCAAGCAATATACAAATATTTCAAACAATATTAATTTCAAATTCAGCAACAATATATAATCTGTTCAATTAATTACTCTAATATTATCTAACTATACTAACTAAAGACTCCAATCGAAGATCCTGACGAAGAAAATTTTCTGTTGCAATCCCGAATCCTAATAAAAGAATTTAAATGAAATCCTGATGCCGAAATACCAACACCACAAAAAAAAGGACTCTAATCGACACCGTTGAAATGAGCAGAACAAAGAAGAGCCTCTGGATTTCTTAATTTAATCGAAGTCGAAGTCAGTTCTTTCCAGTTATTTTCCTGACGTTGATTGTGCTCGATATAACGCTCGCTACAAGACTGCTTGATTATTTGCTCGATTAACTGTATGCGTTGGACTTTAATTTCCGTCAAACAAGGTCACCTTCACGCAACCGACAACTGCTCATGGTTTCAGCAAAAATTACTTTCCAACAGCAATCTGGCATTTTCATACGTTTCAGCGTAAAAATGATCCCGTCAACAACAATTGGATTTAAACCTGACGCTATCCACTCTCTTATTTGTTACGTGGCATTTCAACAACTGTCAGTTTAAATTGAGTATACCAAATTTTGACTTGAGATAATTTTCATCAATGCTTTCATTTAAGTGAAGTAACTGTAGAGAATATTGAGGATCTCGACTCAATAATTATGGAATTTGCAACATAACCTTGACTTCACCTTCAACAGTCCAATGAGTTAAAACTCATAATTTTCACCATTCTTTGTTTTACTTGGAGTTTTATTTGGAGCAGGTTATCGTTCTGTTGAAATTAAATCATTTCTGGTACCTCAAGATTTCACAAGTTGTTATACCATGTAATCAGCGAGTTCATTCTTATCAGCTTTTGTACTAATTTTTGATGCAAACCGGCATTACTTGATCTCAATATACCATTAGCGTTGGTCAGTGCTCAAATTATTTCATACTATTTATCAGATAAAAACATCAGTCTTTCAAAAAAAATAAGTTTATCAATCAAACCTTCTGAGCTGTCCTGAGAAATCGATCTCCTTTTTAAACAGAAATACACTGAGAACCCACAACAACTACCCCTGGGCGGGCTTTTAGCTGTTGCGTTTCTTATTATTATTTACTTAAAAACTTCCTTCTCCAGACGCCCAGACACAACAATCTTCCATGGCGGTAACTCTCTCCTCAACATCCCATGTTTCGTAAGGTCAAAGGCACCAAATCAACCTGTATTATAGTGTAGAGGTGTTATACACAGGTTAGTAGGCACGTGATCGTACAGCACACAAGACTCCGTTGTTTAGAACATTCTTTATTAGTCGAATCGTTCAACTACAGCACAATGATGGTAGGCTCAAATCCCGATGTTTACATGTTCCTACTTTCTTGCTAGCTGGCCCCCAAGTGACGTGTGTCCCAGCCTAGATACCCTTCTTCATTCGTGCACACACGTTCACTAGCTATGGTTTTCCCACTAGTCAAGGAATGCGCAGCATTCCTTAACTCTTTACTCCTAAGCTACTCCCTTTACTGTTACTGTATAACAGTAGACAGTATAGGTCTGAGTCAGATATGACTGAGCTACTGTATAACAGTAGACAGTATAGGTCTGAGTCAGATATGACTGAGCTACTGTATAACAGTAGACGGTACTATCTGCTTTCTGTTAGCGTTGAATTTGGGATGGATTTCACCAAACCCGATGCCTCACATTGTGCCAACAGCTTCGGGCGGAGGAGCGCAATTGGGAGGTTACAAGCCTTATCATAGTGAGAGGAAATGCAATCTAAAGATTAATTGTCATGGCAGGGCTGACCAAACCCTAAGTCTTGGTGGGAAACTGGTTTAGAATCAAAACTCAGACAAATGGACAGAGTATTGCTTTGCTGATCCAGCAGCTTCTGGAGCTTGTCTTGTTCCAAATGTATTGGTGTTGCTTTTCCTCTGGAGTAAACAGGCAGGCCGAACGAGGGATTATACTGCATAGGTAATACATGGTCTGTACAATTCAGCCCAGGATTTGTTTAATGGAAAGGTATAAAATTTGCTACCGCCATGAGTTGTAGTTATTGTGCCCTGTTAGAAGCACAATGTAACAAAGCATCATCTGTCAAGACGGCAAGGTGCCAGAGAGTGATTCAGTGATATAGTGTCTATTATCTATCATCATATGGACAAATGGCTTGTGGCTCACATTTGTAATTAGCTTTTATAGGAAATGGCAAACTGTTAAGGAAGCCAGAGGTGATTTCACTGCAACCACAAGCAGTAGGATGATGGAAGTGGTGGCAGTAGCAACGGCATTTTGCTGGTGTTAGTTGCAGAGCTACACTCATGCTTGCACACTAAGTGATTTATTGAGCATGATCCGGAAAGTTGCGGCATATTTCATTCCTGGGCATTAGATTGAATCCCTGCAGAAGTATACAATTTGTAAAGTCATTTTTATTTTTGTAAAGAAACATTTGGGTGTAATGGGTAATGAGAGGGTGGATAGGCTGGCAGGCGCTATCGTTATATTAGTCTTTGTTTCCAGGCATTAGAATGAATTCCTGCAGAGGTAAACAATTTGTAAAGTCAGATTTATTTTTGTACCAGGACATATGGGTGCAATGGGTAATGAGAGTGGGGATAGGCTGGCTGGCACTACCACTATATTAGAGCATCAGCCAATGAATACAGCCGACATGATGAATACATTTAGAAGGCAGGTTAAAATGTGGATTTCAACTGAATGTATTGGCATCAATACTCAGAATGCAGTCAGTTGGATCAAAGATCGATGTAGCCACATATTAAGACCCTAGACAGCTTCAAACAACATCAGTCTCTAATAAATGAAGACTGTAAAGTTTGGTGATATAAGTTTATGACAACCAAATATAGACTTATGATACTACTACTGGTACCATGCCGTCTTGACAGACAATAGTTTGTTACATTATACTTAAACAAAGGCACAGTAACTACAACCCATAGCATGGAACAGGGATGGAGTTATACCTGCTCATAGCACACAACCTGGGCTGAATTATAGAGATGATATGTTGCCCGTGCAGCCTGTCTAGTTTACTCCAGAGGAAAGGTAACACCAATACATCTGGAACAAGACAAGCTGCAGAAGCTGCTGAATCAGCAAAAAGCAATGCTCAAACTGTTCCCCTGTCATAGCTTCGATCCTAGACCAGTTGCCAACCAAGGCTTATGACCTGGTCTGCCCTGCCATGACATTTAGTCTTTAGATCAAATTTCCTCACACCAGGACAAGGCTTGTATTCTCCCAATTGTGCTCCTCCACCCAAAAAGTTGGCACAATGTGGGATTGGGTTTGGTGAGTAGCATCAAACATTTGGCTTTAATAGAAAGCAGGTAGTTTTAGTTTAGTCGATGAATCAACATCATGGCACACGGGTGTAACCCATAACAGGCTGAGTGGTCTCAAGGTATGGTGTCTGCCTCGAGAGCTGGAGGTCCCGGGTTCAAGCCCCGGGGAAGGCCGGGATTTTTTCATGTAGACTTCTAGTAACAAAATTTCCCCTGGTCTCTGGGTAGTGAGATCGGACGCCCGTGTGTATTGTTGCGCACGTAAAAATTCCCTTGACAGTTGGAAATAAAAAAAGAGTAGCCTAACGGCGCTGCCCGGGCAAAATTTCGAGTTAAAAATCTACCCAAAGTATTTCAGGATCCTCGCCGGTGCTACAGAGTTCGTGTACTGAGCTGAGATTCTCCGGACTCAGGCTTGAGTTAGGAGTAGAAAGCAGGTAGTACTGTCTGTTATACGGTAGCTCAGTCATATCTGACTAAGACCTGGCACCGGAGACTTATGATTCACACCTCATATTTATCTCACCAGAAAGAAATGTTTCCACTACAAAGACCAAACGGCACTGATATTCCGGTGCCCTAACCACAATGGTACCACATCTGATGGATCTTACCTGTGTACTGTAATATCCTCCGAGGCTGTTCTGCTGGGACTGCAGCCACTTCACAATGCTCAGTCCTTCTTCATAGTTCAATAAATGTGTCAGTGCCAGCAGGTAGTAAGATGCAATTTCTATATTCCGAGACATCTCATGAATTCTTTTGTAATCATTTGTTTTGCTGGAAGAACTTGTCTCTGCCCAAGGGGCTTCTTGATCTGGGCAACAGAAAACAGAGAAAGACAGTATTCAAAACAATGTTTTTTCATAGTTAATTTGACTAATGAAGACACAAATAAAAGATTGCACGATTTATTGCTTGACATATACACTGCATCTCGTCATCTCGGTACATACTGCAGAAGTCACAAAACTTATTTGGATTTCAGAGTATGTAACAATTGCCTGGAAAGGCTAATGAATGTATTAAATGGATTATTTGGTTGTTTCGGGATTTGAAATTTAAATATTGAGCACAACCCACTACTGGCAATGCTGATCGTATTCTGGTATGAACCTAAGGCCTATTCATGTCAATATGGAAGCACTATACTCGAGTTTCACTCTCGTTTGAGCTCATGAGTAGTGCATATCCCTGACCGGATCCAGAAACAAATCCCGGATCACTGGCGTATGAAGCGGGTGTGTAACCACGCGGCACACGCTGAACACACCAAATTATCATAACAGAATGTTACAACGTTACCCATCGTAGGCTATGCTCAAGATTGCCCAATCGCCGCTACTGACGTCCGTCAATCGACGTGGACCCGAATGATCAGGACTTCTCACTGGCAAGGAACACCAGGCCTCCTAAAGTCCAGTGAGCAATAATCAAATTGATTATTTGGTTGTTTCGGTTGATCACATTCCAAGGCTCCTGATTTCTTTGGGATTGCAATAAATACAGAATTACATAAGGTATATCTCCAGTATCATATATTGAGTTCAGCAGACTAGTGACCTGGTCTATTCCATATTCCTCTAAGGAATTGATCATTTCTGTTGTGATGATGTCTAGTTAGGGGTTCTTGCCAGTTTTCATATGGTTAAGAGCATTCTGAACTTCCATCTTCAAAACTGATGGTCCTTTATTATTATTCAGAATATCACACTGTTCCTCTAGTTTCATATAATCTGACCAGTTTCATATAATCTGACCACACATTTAAAAGCCACGCACTGACAAAAAAACAATGTTTACAACAAGATGCCCACTCACCAGTAACAACACTTAACAGTTCCTGTGCAAGAGAGGCCAGTTTATTGCCAGGTACAAGGGAAACAGCATATGCACCCATCGCTGCCAGGAACTTGTTGTTGTCCTTCTTCAGTACAGCTGGTTTCAAGTTTTGTTGTATATAACCCACGGCCAGGTCTATCTGTGTCTTTAAGTCCAGCAGATCTCCCTGTACAACGAGGCACATTAACCTACATAATATCCTCATATTACACAATCATACTTTAAGACAATAATCACTTTAGACAATTCTGAAATGACTAATTCCTCTTCTTCTGTGTTCCTCTATCGAGGGAAGTGGGTCACATGTAGTTATGCACCTCAAGGGTAAGTGTGTATGACCTCGTTATGTATTCGTGTAAGGTCTGCTTTTTTCATCAAAGGTAACAAGTTCTATCTACCTGTAGGTAGGTTTATCTTTCCTAACAATTACGCCACAGCAGTAGCCTTTTGGCCTACTCTTTGTAATTCCCAACTGCCGTGACACTGTTAATGTGCACATCTTGCACACGGGACCTAATGGTGGCCCTTATCCAAGAAGGAAAGGTATCTGACCTCACTACTGAGGAGATCAGGGGATGTGTGATATCAATAGATAACGATTGTTTTTGAATAAAAAATATTCCCAGCTATATGCTGAGATCAAACTCAGTACCTTCTGAGCCTGAGCAGGACACAGCCTCTCATGCATGGCTACCCCTCCAGGACACAGCCTCTCACGCATGGCTATCTCTCGGAAGTTACTAGTTTGTCAGATGTAAGATCATTCTCACTGCACTAGAGGTGATCAGATCTCAACCTCAGTATGTCTGTCAACAAAAAGCAACAGATAATCCCAAATTTGTGTTGGTCAATCACACATCACTTGCTCCCTATCACCCACTCCCTGGCACACTGCCATCTTGACAGACGGGTACTGCAAACTTCACATCTACAGAGATCTATATTCAGACATAACCAGGTCATGATTCAGCACAACCCTTAGGGACAGGCTGGGACTAGGCCAAGGCTGGTCA
Organism: Cepaea nemoralis; assembly: GCA_014155875.1. NCBI lineage: Eukaryota > Metazoa > Mollusca > Gastropoda > Stylommatophora > Helicidae > Cepaea > Cepaea nemoralis. The sequence continues at coordinate 15,421 of JACEFZ010001469.1, forward strand.
TGTTTCCTCCACAGATTTTAGAACTTTCATTATTAGAGACTGGAGTCGGTAAGTCTCCGTGGCGAAGTGGTCAAGCTGCTTGCCTCATGCTCCAAATGTTGTCGGTTCGATTCCGGGCTACGACTTTAGGTTCACGAGTGCATTTTTCTCGGAGACTCCTGGGGATCGTCGCTGGAGCTACAGAGTTCGCGCTTTGTGAAACGCTTTTGGCAGGCAGAAAGAGACCGAGCCATATGGGTTAAACCCAGGGCAATGAAGTCAAGCCTCTTGACTTCTAAGACTTGTTAAGACTGGAGCTGCTGTAGTACAGTGGCAAGCACACTTGTCCTTTGGGGCTGTGGTTATGTGTTTCTTTTTTTCTTTTTTGTGTGTGCGCTTGCTCGTTTTGAACTCAAGCATACCCATACACACTATTTATATTAGTGATGGACTGAATTTTGCATGTGGGTTAGCTTTCCCTATTAACAGTGTCCCTCACCATCAGGCGATGACTTCAGAGGTCCTTGTAATTTACGTCCTTGGTGTCAAGGACGACAAGTCAACATTTTAGTCCAGCTGTCCGGTGTAGAGGTGTAACCGCTTACCTTGGCATCAGCACAACGGATGTTTAAGAACATGCTTTCTAACCCATTCGACCATGCTGACCTGCATTATGTGTTTCAATTCACATGGAAGTGGATTAAAATCAAATGAACCTGGGCACCCAGGTCTACCAGCCTAACATGGGTACCAGCGCATGTCCTGGCAAGTACAGGTGGCCAGGGTGATATGGACCACATCAAACATCATGTGCCATTTAGTCTATACAAATATCTACGTTAAATGCACCTTACGGCTATTGTAACAGTAAAGGGAGTAGCTTAGGAGTAAAGAGTTAAGGAATGCTGCGCATTCCTTGACTAGTGGGAAAACCATAGCTAGTGAACGTGTGTGCATGAATGAAGAAGTGTATCTAGGCTGGGACACACGTCACTTGGGGGCCAGCTAGCAAGAAAGTAGGAACATGTAAACATCGGGATTAGAGCCTACCATCATTGTGCTGTAGTTGAACGATTCGACTAATAAAGAATGTTCTAAACAACGGAGTCTTGTGTGCTGTACGATCACGTGCCTACTAACCTGTATGTAACACCTCTACACTATAATACAGGTTGATTTGGTGCCTTTGACCTTACGAAACATGGGATGTTGAGGAGAGAGTTACCGCCATGGAAGATTGTTGTGTCTGGGCGTCTGGAGAAGGAAGTTTTTAAGTAAATAATAATAAGAAACGCAACAGCTAAAAGCCCGCCCAGGGGTAGTTGTTGTGGGTTCTCAGTGTATTTCTGTTTAAAAAGGAGATCGATTTCTCAGGACAGCTCAGAAGGTTTGATTGATAAACTTATTTTTTTGAAAGACTGATGTTTTTATCTGATAAATAGTATGAAATAATTTGAGCACTGACCAACGCTAATGGTATATTGAGATCAAGTAATGCCGGTTTTGCATCAAAAATTAGTACAAAAGCTGATAAGAATGAACTCGCTGATTACATGGTATAACAACTTATGAAATCTTGAGGGACCAGAAATGATTTAATTTCAACAGAACGATAACCTGCTCCAAATAAACCTCCAAGTAAAACAAAGAATGGTGAAAATTATGAGTTTTAGCCCATTGGACTGTTGAAGGTGAAGTCAAGGTTATGTTGCAAATTCCATAGTTATTGAGTCGAGATCCTCAATATTCTCTACAGTTACTTCACTTAAATGAAAGCATTGATGAAAATTATCTCAAGTCAAAATTTGGTATACTCAATTTAAACTGACAGTTGTTGAAATGCCACGTAACAAATAAGAGAGTGGATAGCGTCAGGTTTAAATCCAATTGTTGTTGAATGAATCATTTTTACGCTGAAACGTATGAAAATGCCAGATTGCTGTTGGAAAGTAATTTTTGCTGAAACCATGAGCAGTTGTCGGTTGCGTGAAGGTGACCTTGCTTGACGGAAATTAAAGTCCAACGCATACAGTTAATCGAGCAAATAATCAAGCAGTCTTGTAGCGAGCGTTATATCGAGCACAATCAACGTCAGGAAAATAACTGGAAAGAACTGACTTTGACTTCGATTAAATTAAGAAATCCAGAGGCTCTTCTTTGTTCTGCTCATTTCAACGGTGTCGATTAGAGTCCTTGTTTTTGTGGTGTTGGTATTTCGGCATCAGGATTTCATTTAAATTCTTTTATTAGGATTTGGGATTGCAACAGAAAATTTTCTTCGTCAGGATCTTCGATTGGAGTCTTTAGTTAGTATAGTTAGATAAAATTAGAGTAATTAATTGAACAGATTATATATTGTTGCTGAATTTGAAATTAATATTGTTTGAAATATTTGTATATTGCTTGATAATTTCCAGTACAGATTTTAGGATGCAACCCCAAGATTTTTCACAGGTACTGACTGGAGTTGGCGGGGTAATATCAAGGTTGGATGCAGTGTTAAGACAACAAAATGTAAGCAGTGATGTTGAAAGATTTAGTGGTCAGGCAAACCAGTTTAAAAAATGGGTCATTTCTATTGAGAAACATGCGTATTTAGTAAACGCTACAGATGAGGAGAAAAAGAATTTGGCATACAGAACAAGTACAAGTCCAGTTTCTGACCATATAAGAAGAAAGTTAGAGGCAGCAGGAGGTGAAACCTGGGAAGAATTTAAAGATGATCTCGCAAGAAAATACGCTGAAATTACTGATCCACAACACGCATTTTCAGTATTGCGACAGACTAGACAAAACAGTACAGAAAGTGTTCAGCTATACAGTGACAGGTTAATCAATTTAGCTGAAGAGTCATTTTTAGGACAGAATGTACGAGCTGAAGAAGTAGAACGGATGTTAGTAGGGATTTTTGTTGATGGGATTAGGTCAGATGGATTGAAATTTAAATTATTAAGAGAGAATCCGGCAAGATTGTCACAAGCGGTAGATATCGCTATACAAGAGGAAAGCTTGAGGAGAAGGTTTAGATTAAGAGTAGGACGAGAGTTAGGTAGTAGTTCGGAAGATAGAATTGAAGAACCTATGGAAGTAGGACAGTATAGACATGGATGGAGAGGAAGACGAGGAGAAATACAGATGGTACAAAGAAACGATAACATATATAATCAAAGTAGAGGAGGACAAGTGAGAAATACTGTAAGAAACATGGAAGGTAACACAAATAACTCGAATGTGGTTTGTTGGGGATGTCACCAACGTGGGCACATTTTTCGCTTCTGTGGTAACAGACGTGTCCCATCGAATACACAAAATAATAGAGGTGTTCAGACGAGTACACAGAATAGAACTGCAAATGGCAGACCAGCAAATGGGAATTATGGAGAAATACAGAGAAATTTTAGAAGGTCAGGAAATCAGGGAAATTGGCATCCCGCTTACTGAATAGGATCGGCAGTAGGAGGGAAGATAGTAAGATCCAAAAGGGGCATCAATGTATTAAAAACCCAAAGGATGAGTATAATAGGACATTTAGAAATAAAAAACAAGCAGAGATAACACAATTGTCATTAAATATGGTGGATCCAAGCTCATGTATAGTACAGATAGGAAAATATAAAGTTAGAACATTAGTTGATTCGGGAGCACAAGTTAGCGTGATTAAAGAAGCATTTTTATATCGAATGTTAAGAAATTGTAAAATATTCAGAATTCAGGAGAATCTTCATTCGGTAACGGGACAAAAATTAGAAGTGCTAGGACAAACGATGATAAACTTTAAATTAGGAGGGATAAATGTCAGGCATATGTTCCATGTGGTCAAAGATTTAAATAGGAATATGATATTGGGTAGAGATTTTTTATTGAAAAATGGGGTGAGACTTTTATTTGATTTACATAAATTAAAATTCCAAGATGTTTACGTAGATTTAGAAGAAGATATGCATGTGTCAACACTAGTTAGAGTTAAAACGACCATGAATTTAAAACCACAGTCAGTTAATTTGATACAAGCAAAGCTAAAGAGAAACCCGTATTATGTAGCAGGAAACATAGTCAGAATCACTGAATTGCAAAAGGAAATAATAGATGAGCCAGGTTTAGAAGTTCCGGATGGAATAATAGAATTGGATAAAAGTTTAACATTTCCAGTAATGGTTATTAATAACACAGGTAGAGAAATTAAATTATACAGAGGATGTGTAATAGCCAAGCTAGAACATAACGTTAGTGACATATTGGCAACAGATAGAGTAAATATGGCAGGCATAAGTTATTCAGAAACCTCTAGTGAAAGAATTAATAACAGACGCGGATGCAGAAGAAAAGGGAACGTAAGAATGGATGAATTGATCCATCCATCTAGAAGAAATACAGCCCAAATACATTCACTAGACAAAGTAACAAGAGAACAAGAATTGTTAGCACAATTAAAAACTCCGCCAGAAAATAAGGAAGTATTAGAACAACTTATAAAACAAAATCAGGATGTGTTTGCAATTAATGATTTAGAATTGGGTAAGACGAAAACAGTTACAATGGAAATAGATACGGGAGACCATCCACCAATTAGTTTAAAACCATATAGAACTCCATTAAGAAATAGAGAAGTCGTAGAAAAGGCAATAGAAGATATGTTGAAAGCAGGCATTATAACCAGATCAAAATCAGAATGGTCATCTCCGGTGGTAATCGTAGCCAAATCTGATGGTTCGAACAGGTTCTGTTGTGACTACAGGGCGTTGAATAAAATTACTAAGAATGTAGCGTACCCATTGCCGGTGATTGATGATATTTTGGGGTTACTTAATGGCTCCACATTTTTCACAACACTAGACGCTAGATCAGGATTTTGGTGTATACCGATGTCGAAGGATGCTCAAAATAAGAGTGCTTTCTGTACTCATATGGGTTCGTACGAATTTCTACGTATGCCATTCGGTCTGAAAAATGCACCGTCTCACTATATGTTCTTAATAAATGAAGTACTAGACGGTATGCAAAATTTTGCCCTAGCATATATTGATGACATATTGATATTTACAAAAGGAAATGTGGAGAATCATTTGAAACATATTAGACTAGTATTTGACAGATTAAGAAGGCATGACGTTAAATTAAAGCTTAGTAAGTGCCAGTTTTTAAAGACAGAAACAAAATATTTAGGCTATATAATAAATAGGGAAGGTATTAAACCAGACCAGGACAAGATAAAGGTTATTAAAGAATTACCTGCTCCCACTAATGTTAAGGAAGTGCGTGCATTTATAGGAACATGTGCGTATTATCGGAGGTTTGTACCAGCGTTTTCAAGGATAGCAATACCTATTACGAATTTAACGGGTAAATACGCTAGATTTAAGTGGGATGATGAGTGTCAAAAAGCGTTCGAACTTTTAAAAGATAGCTTAACAGTGGTACCATTATTGACACATCCAGACCTGAATAAACAGCTAATACTATACACAGATGCTTCAGACAACACAATAGGAGCATGTTTAGTTCAACCATATGAAGGAGAAGAATCTGGAATACCAGGGGTTAAAAATGAAAGACCAATCTATTTCTTGTCTCATAAACTCAGCAAGACTCAAAAGAAATGGCCGATTATTGAGAAAGAAGCATATGCTATACACTACGCTCTTCAAAAATTAAATTACTACCTACATAACGCCAATTTCATTATTAGAACTGACCACATGCCATTAAAATCGATATTAGAAGCACCAATACAAAATAGGAAAATACAAACGTGGGCATTGAATTTACAGGGGTACAATGCTAAGGTTGAATATGTTTCAGGGAAACATAATACATGCGCCGATCTTTTGTCTAGGATTCCATATACACAGTCATCAGGAAACACGGAAGATGAAGCGGAACCAGAGATAGACGATCGAAACTGGCAAGTAAATATATTAGATTCTGCCATAATAAATAGGGAAGATTTTGAGAGTTTCCCATCGGATCAAGAGTCTGAACCTAGAACAGAAGACCCACATTTAGAACAGTTTGATATGAAAACAGAACAAGAATTAGATCCAAAAATAGTACAAATAAAAAGAAAACTGAAAGAAACAGGGGAAAATAGTTTTAAAAGAAAGTTTGTAGAGTTACAAGAAGACAATCAATTATATTATATCAGTGAAAAAGGTGAAGGAGTAAGAAAATATATTCCGAAACATTTAGAACAAGAAGTCTTAAAGGCATATCACGATAATAATGGTCATTTTGGACGAGATAAGTTAGTGAAGGCTATTAGCAGTAAATATTACTGGCCGAATTTATTCAAAAGCGTATATGAATATGTTGAAGCATGTGAAAAGTGTAGGTTAAGAAACATGAAGATAATCAAATGTCCTTTACAAGATACCGATATTCCTCAATTTCCAATGCAGAAAGTAAGTTTGGATATTTCAGGTCCTCATCCAAAAACATTATCGGGAAATGTATACCTACTACATATAGTTGATTCATATAGTCTTTGGCCAGAAGTTTATCCAATTCCAGACAAGAGAGCTGATTCGGTTATAAATATGCTGTTACAAGAATTTATACCAAGGTTTGGGTGTCCACAAATAATACTTACAGACAATGGGAAAGAATTTGTAAATAGAAAGTTTGAAAAATTGGTAAAAGATTTGAATATAAAACACATTAGGACTTCATATTACAGACCAACTTCTAATGCTAAAAATGAGAGACAACATAGAACACTATACAATATTCTAGCGAAAAATGTAGAAGAACATGATATGGATTGGGATCTTTATTTGGGGATAGCATTAGAGGTGATACGTACACACGAAAATGAAGGAACAGGTTTCTCACCATTTTACTTAGTATATGGGAGAGAACCAATATTGCCAATTGATAATTTATTAAAGCCTAGGAGAAAATATCTGGGGGAAGATTTTCAGGAAACAAGGTTGCAAGAAATGCATAAAGCACATGTACGTTTAAGAAATAATATAATTAAGGCTAGAGAAAGACAGAAGAAATACGCAAATAAAAATGCACACTTACAAGAGTTCAACATAGGTGATAGGGTGTATTACAAAAAACATAGAAAAAACTCTAAGTTTGATGCTCATTGGGTCCCGGGATATTATATTTTAGAAAAAAAGGGTCCAGTGTCATATACTATTAAGAATCAAATTTCAGGGCATGTTGCACGTTCACATGTAGAGCACTTAAGGCGGGATAATGAGGAAAGGGATGCAGAGAATAGTAATAATAATTATTGTTCCGAAGAAATATTGTCAGGTGGACAGATGGTCAGACAATCGGTATATCCAATACCTATAGAGAATGGGAAACAAGTGACAACAGCATCTACTACAGCTGAACAAGAAGAAACGGTACCAAAAACAGTCATGACAGAGGAAAATAACATGTATGACGATTATATTAGTGAAGAATCAGTCAAGGAAAATATAGAACCACCATTTATGAATACAAGACAGGCAGTAAAAGAAAGTTGGATAGACAGAAAGAAAAAGAAATTAAGAGGCAAAGGAAACTTAGAGTGAATTCTTCAAGTGGTGAAGATATGCCACTATTTGAAAATTTGTTGAGACGGCAAGACAGGAAAATTAGATTGGATTTAGAAAGGAAGAAATTAGCGGTTGCTAGTAATGGTTATACAGATGGGGAACAAGAGATGGATGAAAAGTCAGAAACTGATGAAGAAGCTGATATGAAAGATGTTAGTTCTCCTCGGGAGGATAGCGACATTGATGTAGATATTGCACTTATCGAAAAAAATTTGAAGATATTAAGAAAATGGAGAAGAGGTAGATAAATAGCGTGGTGGAATATTCTGCAGATGGCAGATAGAAGAAGAAGTTAGACACGATATTTTTGTGTTTACAAGGAAGGTATTATTATTGGTATATGTTTTATGATCAGGTTGGTTTTTAAGTTATATATGTTTGATTAATGTGTGGAGATAAAAATGATGTTAAAGAATGAGGGGATTGATATGGTTTAGTCAATTGTTTGAACTTCAATTGCGCTTTATGAAATGAATAAGTTGACTTAGATGCTTATGTTTACAAAACTTTGGTTTTATTGAGTTAACCTGAGTGTGTTTAAATGATTAATAGTTTGACGTTCAGTTAGAAGAAATATGAAGTGTTTTTTTTGGAAACAGATGACTTAAAGTAGTTGAGTCGTTCGCAATGTAAATGCGTTTAATGGGAGAATATGAGGGGAATGCCAGCTTGAGTTTTGGCATTTAAATAAATAGATATTGGAAGAAGAAGACTGTACTTAACAGTGTATATAATTTGGAGTTTTTTTTTGAACTTGACGAGGTGAATAATACAAAAGCTGGTAGTTTTGGAATAACATATTTTTTTGATAATAACAATTATTATTGACGGAAACTGAAGATAAATTTTGAAACTTTATTTTTATAAAGTGTTGAGAATGTATGGGAAGAGAAAGGTGATTACTTCTTACTTTCTTACTTTTTCCTTACTTTTATTATTTTTAGGTGCGCACCTACCAAATCTAACTACCCAATCTAACTATTTTTTCTGTCTATCCTAGAATAGTGAGAATGTGAGAATGTGAATAAGGGAGAATTAAAGGATAAGGGGAATATCTTCAGTTTTGTCAATCATAATTTAGATGGTTAAATTTTAAAAGCGGTTCGCTTATGGAGAGTTTTGTAGGGAGTTTTCTGGAGAACTTTATGGAGAGTTTTGTAGCGAGTTTTCTGGAGAACTTTATAACGAGTTTTGTAGAGTTTCGGTATTATTGTCTCTGGTTAGCAATTGGCTATGATGAGATAGGAGAATGAGAATTGAGTTAAGAATTATATGGAATTATTGTATAGAGATGTAGAGTTAAGGGGTTAAGATTTTTTCAAGGAAAAATTCTCCTTGAAGAAGGGGAGGTATTGTAACAGTAAAGGGAGTAGCTTAGGAGTAAAGAGTTAAGGAATGCTGCGCATTCCTTGACTAGTGGGAAAACCATAGCTAGTGAACGTGTGTGCACGAATGAAGAAGTGTATCTAGGCTGGGACACACGTCACTTGGGGGCCAGCTAGCAAGAAAGTAGGAACATGTAAACATCGGGATTAGAGCCTACCATCATTGTGCTGTAGTTGAACGATTCGACTAATAAAGAATGTTCTAAACAACGGAGTCTTGTGTGCTGTACGATCACGTGCCTACTAACCTGTATGTAACACCTCTACACTATAATACATGGACAAGGTTCCTTCTTTAAAATTATGAACAGGCTCCAGTGCAATGCCCAGAGGAAGCCCAGTCTCTTGAAATGTGTACCAGAAAATATTCTGCGAGGTAAAGCAGCTGACATGATATTGACCAAATCAGCCATTGAAGCTGTTTGGTCAAGACAATATGTTCCTAGTATCATATCCCAAATATGTATTTTTTGTACTCGCTCGCTTTGAACTCAAGCGTAGTCCATACACACTATTTCTCATGGGGTTCTACTTTAAACAAACACTGTATGAGTCAGATATGACTGAGCTACTGTATGACAGTAGACGGTACTACCTGCTTTCTGTTAGTGCTGAATGTTGGGCGCTATTCATCAAACTTGACACTCCACATTGTGCCAACAACTTCAGGCAGAGAAGGGCAATTGGGAGGGTACAAGCCTTACCTATGTGCGAGGAAATGCAACCTAAATACTAAATGTCATGACAGGGCACACCAGGCCCTAATACTTCGTTGGCAACTGGTCTAGGATCGAGGTTCCAACAGGCGGACAGTTAGAGCATTGTTTTGCTGATCTGGCAGCTTCTACACCCCCTTTTTCCTTTTGTTTTTTCCAGAAAAAAAAGGGGGGGATTTGGGTGGTTTTAACCAATTTTT
>JACEFZ010001471.1:0-25592 GCA_014155875.1 Cepaea nemoralis
ACCCCGAAATGTTCCCAAAAGTTTTCAAAAGTATATATTATACTACACACTCTATCCCCGGGAAAAACGCGAGCCTGGCATGATCCGACCCAAGAAGCACTTACTTCAAGCCCGCCCATAAACCGCCAGGAGACCATTAAGATCTTAACTAGACGATATAAGAAGGTTGGCAGTATCGATTCTGTAAACTCTTATTTCTGCCTACTACTAGAGAGGGGGGCGGGGGAACTATTCAAATAACAAAACCCAGACGGGGTTGAGATACTTGCTGGAAAACTACTTCGTGGTAACGCAAATGGAATTGATCCCTGAATGTACAAAGCACCTTATTAAACTTATTTACAGTTTGCAACCCCCCCTCCCCCCTACCTCCATAATCGAGATCGATTGATTGCTGAGTGTTTACTAATCGATTATTATACATTGTTTACAAAGGCATGGTGGTCTTCAACTGATCGTGTAGGTAATTTAATGTCATAAATGAAACAAAAAGGGTCATTAATATCCTGCTGAGGAAGAACAAACACATGTACATGCATCCTTAGAAGGACCTCAGGCTGGGTGAACAGAAAGCAGAGGGAAAATGAATACAATTAATATCATCACTAAGAAAGGTGATAATAAAAAGGTTGGCGGGGAAGTGGGTTAATTCCCTGCTTCGATCATTTGGATTTACACGCTGGCTTCTTGTTAGAAATCAATGGCAGACTACTGCTTATAAAATTGCGTAGAAAATGAACCTGGGGTTGATGGCAATGTCCTGCAAAGTTCATGAGATATTTCAGAGAGTGGGTTCGTGTAACCGCTAGGAGGTTACACTGATAATGTCATGATTGCGGTGGACGAAGTTCGAAGCCTGTGTTCGTCGTCCGCTAAGTGAGGAAAGACTCGCCACCTACTCTTAGTTCTTCAGGCCGACAAAATGTGATGAACAGAGCACTTTACAGATCTATAGCGGGTTCATGTTTAGATGTTTAAAACATAAATGCACCACACATGTCCGACGTTTCAGTGGTAACAACAATTGTAGACAACAAAAGAAAAATGACTAAAACAGCATGATAAATTATAACACACCATGAAAGAACAATGAAAGCACCGGATATTTAATAAAGGAAATTGTGACGAACGGGTGGGCGACCTCCGCATATTGTCATCATGCGCAGTTGGTTGCCGTGATTTCATGCCAAATTAGGACAGACAGAGCTTGACATCTTTAATTGTTATTTTTGCTCTGTTGTCTTGTTCATTCTTTCTGCGTCGTGCAATCCCTAGCATGCCTTTCAGGGTCAGGTAATTAATAACACTTTGGACAACCCTTCAGGGTCAAGTAAGTTAGAACATGCTGGACAACCTTTCATAGTCATGCCAGAAAGAACATTCGGACAACCCGTACAAGGTCAGGTAGGAAAGAACAATCTGGACAACCGATCATTGTCAATTATAAAGAAACTTCTGGACAAGCGTACAAGGTCAGGCTAGAAAGAACATTTTGGACAACCGTTCATGGACAGGTTATAAACAACATTAAGGACAACACAACCGTTCATGGTCATGTTATAAAGAACATTTTGGACAACACAACCGTTCATGGTCAGGTTATAAAGAACATTTTGGACAACACAACCGTTCATGGTCAGGTTATAAAGAACATTTTGGACAACACAACCGTTCATGGTCATGTTATAAAGAACATTTTGGACAACACAACCGTTCATGGTCAGGTTATATAGAACATTTTTGACAACACAACCGTTCATGGTCAGGTTATATAGAACATTTTTGACAACACAACCATTCGTGGTCTGGTTATAAAGAATATTTTGGACAACACAACCGTTCATTGTCAGGTTATATAGAACATTTTTGACAACACAACCGTTCATGGTCAGGTTAGAATGAGCAATCTGAGCCAGGACCTTGTGTGAGTTGCGTATACAGTGTCACGAATTTGCAGCCTTTACTTCCGAGAACAATTTTCGGTTCACTTGTGATAGGCCATGTAGAGGATCAACAGACGAACAAAACTGTTGTCTCTATATTCAAGGCTATACTGTCTTGACGGAAGCTTGCAAAACCTGCAAGTAAACAAACTACCAGGAATGGCTTTCTATTTGGGAAGTTAATTTGACACCAGTACCGGTCACCCCCAGAGGTTATCAATCCAGCCAGACTGGAGGGCAGACTCAGGGGACTGAATGGTAATTACAACCAACCAGGCATGACGCAAGCAAACCTGGTTTACCAACAGAGTTGTAAACTGGCTGTTGACCATGAGAACCTAATTGTTCCTTTGACATGACACCTGATAAGCATAGCTAGGAAATCGCCCAACCGCGATGGCTGACCTCCATCTGGTAGAGACTAGAGGTGCAAGGTGTGAAATCACTGATAAGACTCAGGGGGCTAATAATTGTCAGACCCACAGGTGTGAAGGCTAGTGTGCATGCAGAAAGAATTTTTATGACTGAACAGACTTGGAGATAATTGCAATTAACGTCAGGGGGAGTTAAGAAGAATTTATGAATGGAATTCCTGGGAGATAAGTGTCTACTGCTAGGCTAGGTATAAAAACCCACGATAGACCTGTTCCCTTTAGATTAAGTCTGACTTCAGAACAGGTAGGCAGCCAGCTCAATGTTTGTAGTCATATGTATGATTCTTATGTTGCTAGATTTCACTAGGAGAATTATTTCTTAGTATCTAGTCTGTCTATATCTGACATAGGTTATTTCAATAAATATCATTGTCTAAGTATACTTTTAGGTGTCTTGGTAGATGCTTGTCATTTCTTTGTACACTATCGTAGTTGCCTTTTGGTGTGTGCATTTGTTGTACAGAATATAGTCAACTGACTATTTCTATAATTCTTACCACAGCAGTAATTAAGTGGTGATTAAACCGGGCAGATCAGCAATATGGCTGGTCTGTGTGGTAACTTCAATTAGACTTGTTGTATATCTCATTTTGTAGCTATACAATATTAGTACTCATTAATAATGCCTGATGCTATTATGTTGAGTATCATTAGATGTCCATCTTGAAGTAATATAATGTTTATGGATATGTTGGATGTATGTATGTGTAATTTCATATGAATATACGATGCTAGGAATATGCTTCGTACATATTCTTTTTTGTGTATATACGTCTCATTTCGTATACATACATACTAACTAGTACATTATGCTATGATGTTAAAGTATCATAATATGTCTAGTGTAATCAATATGTTTATGCGTATTGGATGTTTGATATATTGATTTGTCATATGCAAACCTAAGAATATGAAGTGTTATGCTATTGTCTGCGCATTGGCACATTGGCCAATGATTGTGTTGGAAGCAGAGGTGTAATGGTACAGACATTGCCCACAATTGGTATAGGGTATATGGTGCTAAACTTTCTCAGTGTATTGTGGGCGTGCGTTCACGGTAATACATGGGAACCTGGCACAGCTACTGGTCACGGCTTGTAAGCCCGGATGACCCGGTACTATTATAATACCATTACCGACCCTGTGAGCTGCTAAACCAACTTTGGACGGAGCAGCTGTACGACAGAATTTCTGTATTAGCGACGTGGACATGGGCGGCAGAAATGTAATCATTACAGGCGTGTGAGACAATTGAAAAGCCCGTCCCAGACTAAAGACAGTAGGGAGAAGGAGGATGGTGAACACAGTAGAGCTGGAAGATAAACGTGGCCAGACTGGTCATTGTATATGTGTTTACTAGAATATGTTTTACTTAAGATTGCGCTGATGTAGAACTAGATATAACACATTCTTGATTTTCTTTCAAGCTCTCACAAGGAGCACCTATGTTATAGATCTCAAGAACGAGTAATGACTAGATAGAGCCAGGACTGGCAGACGTCAGAATACCGGCAAGCTGTTCTTTTTTGAGTCCACTGGAGAGTGGGGATCTGGACCACAGATCCAGATAGATCAAGTAACAAGTTACGTAATGTTTCTCATCACTATCTATATGATATCATCATCATCATCATTTTGAATAACATCCAATGTTTAATATGATTAATAAATAAATGTTGTAGTATTGTAACTCATAGTTCTGTCGTTATATTTTTTTCCAATTGTACATACGTGTTGTGTGTGTACATTGGTGGGGGTTCACTTACACACCAAGGAAAGGAGCAGTCAGGGAGAAAAATCTGTACTAGGATAGTTGTCCTTAAACTGTAATTCAGACTTAAAAATCTATCCTAGCTAACATTCTCTTTCCTATTCCTTGGAGAATATTCAGCACAGTTCATTTCAATTTTGTAACGAGCCACTTAGAGCTGTACGTTGGATATTCATGGGCCTAATCTATAGTTCAGCCATATAGATTTTGTCCCTAGTCAGTTTCTGACTATTTGGGGTTGCTCGCCAGTGAATAATACTTTCATCTAGCCGGTGGGGCACCCCGACTTCTGTCAGATTGGGGTCCAGTCCGCGATCCTGAACCAGGATTCTAGTAATCATAGTGATTCTACTAGACCCTAGACATACGCTTTTTAAAAGTTAACTCTTGTAATCTTCATTCATCAAAATAGACTATCATCAAATGTAGCTACTTTTAGTTGAGGAAGTTACAGAGTACATATATAACTTTTAAAAAGTATAACAGATAAGAACTTATGAGAAAAACACCATCATCTATCATTTAGTGTTATCATTAATCATTTATTGATAATTGGACACTTTAATCATATTTACATTGATGTATTTGATGATTTAACTGCTTGACTGATTTGCAATATTATGCTAATATATGCCATGTTCATTTTGACATGTATGCAGTGCATTTTAATGTTTATCTAGGTAAATATTACTGTTGATTACTGTGTAGTATACCTCTCACACTTACTTCACTGCTGTCGCCAGGTACTACTTGAATATTATTTTCAGTTGTCTTTCACTACTGAGGCTAAACTATACACATTGGATAGCGTAGACTGTCAGTAGTTAACTCTTGTCTTTCTAGCTTAGATCTGATTTTTGATATATACATAGGAGCTTACCTGAATATAGTCATTTGCAATTATGGCCTTACGTTATCGGAATCTCGAAGAGGACATGAAGGCGTGCACAGATTTCTCAGAGACCGCGAGAGGGTGGAGCATAAGAGAAGGCTTAAAGGGGGAGCAACTAGAAACATATATCATAGCTGAGTTAGAATGGTGGGACCAAGAAGAAGAAATTATGTTTAAAGAAAATGACGAGTTCTTTGGAGCACAAGAGCGTAGCAAAACTGAAGGAGTAAAGATGGAGAAAACGCATATGGAAGCAGTCAATGCGGAGAAGCTAACCTTTCTAGCGGAACATAAGGTAGGAGATATGGATGCTCACCCAACCAGGAAGGAAGGGACATCTTTGCCACCCACCGCAGAATCAGAGGTAGTGGACCTGGAACTACAGGTTCTCATTCGACCCAGTCCTAAACGGAAAAGAGTGAAGAAAAAACGTGCCAAGGGCATTTCAAACATTCAAAAACGTGATAACTGTTTGCACAATATAAAATGACACAAAGTAGTGCAGCTTTACATAACAGAGTTACGACACATACAGAACGTTGCGGCGGTTAGCCTTCATCAGCAAACAAACACATTCACAAACACAACATACAGTCAAGGAGAACTCCTGTGACTACATTAGAAGGTGACACGGCAATAGTCGTTTGACAGTAGAGGATCTTCAGGAAAACCACTTGACTGCTACGAGAAATGAATCTCGAGAGAAAGAGGAACTGAAGACAACCTTTAATGAGGTCGCAGGCAGAGACCTAGCCGATTCTGACATTCCCTTCGGTTCACAGAATCACGAAGTGGAATTACATCTGACTGAAATAGGGAGGCAGGATGAAACGGAATCCCAGGTGAATTTCATTACTGCAACGCGGGAAGAATCACTAATTATCAGTTCAGATAATTTAACTGGTCCGCCAGTACAAGACTCCCAGGAATCTCACTTTACTTCAACGAGAGGTGAAACTCAAGAGGAAGATGACCTGAGGACATCTTTTAAGGAGGTCGGAGATCGAAAGGTAACCGACTTTATTATTCCCTTCAGCTCAGGAGAGGATGAAGTGGGATTAAATTTGACTGACAGAGGGATGAAGGAAGACCCGGAACCATTCGTGATCTTTGAGGCTGCAGCTCAGGAAAAGACATTAGACATCAGTTCAAATGATTTACGTAATGTGATGGATTGCTTAGACACCAGCCCACCACAGGATTTACCTCAACTGGACTTAGCCCATGAAAGCAGAACCAAAGAGGAACTCCAGACCAGGAAACATTTCCAGTTGGTATCTCACAGTATACCAGTTCGGAGACTCAGGAAACACAGAGAATTGTCATGAGCCAGAATATGGACTCTGATATTGTGCAGACAACATTGTCTGTAGTTGCTAAAGAAGAAAATTCTTTGCACAAGATGGAGGAAGAAACGCCTATCATCTCATTAGCTGAAGTTATCAGGGAATTCCAGCAACAGGGACCTGAAGTAAGAAAAGTCAAGAGTGGGTTGGAATCAACACTCTTAGGACTAAATCTACCCTTCAGTCAGGTCGATTTAATAGGAGTAGATCAGCTATTTGTGGATACTTTATTCAAAAGTAACTCCACTTTATCGCCCTGGAGTAACTATGTTTACTCTCAAGGCATGACAACTTGGCACACTATTCCAATTTCTAGCACGCTTTTTACAAGAAACTCTAACGCAGAGAAACTCGGCCCGTTAACTGATTATCAGGGGAAGAAACCGCGACACCGAAGAGGGAAGATTGTTACGCCCGACTTTGAAGGAGGAAAGCGCCAGTAGAATTTATATCATGGGACCATGATGTGTAACATTATTTCTTTTAAAAGGAAGCTATTGATGGATCTGTTAAGGATCTATAAAGGATGGAGGAATATCACGGAGACAAGCTTTGCTGTGGCCAGCTTATGCAAGACTTCACTACGGGTACATCCTCGGCTGAAAGGATTAAATCACGTGAGGGAGTGGACTAAGACAGTCGCCCACAGACGAAGAAGAATCCCGTTGATTTGTGATCTTTCCCAGAGGGTAAAAATACAACCGCCGAAAATTACCAGGATTTTACCAAGCTAATTGCATGGAATCCCGGCCGAAAACCAGGTACCAGGACCTATCCAGAGTATCCTTGGGTTATGGAAATGGGACGTTCTTTATGCAGATGCAGGACAACCCACTGCCACAAGGAATATTGGAAACCTTTAGGCAGATACAGAACGGAGAGTGCTTAGGCATTATTCTGGGATGTACGGCGTGCTTTGACAAAAGATTTCTGGCAGAAACTTTTTTTAAAGGGGGAAGCTCTGTCACGAATTTGCAGCCTTTACTTCCCAGAACAATTTTCGGTTCACTTTTGATAGGCCATGTAGAGGATCAACAGACGAACAAAACTGTTGTCTATATATTCAAGGCTATACTGTCTTGACGGAAGCTTGCAAAACCTGCAAGTAAACAAACTACCAGGAATGGCTTTCTATTTGGGAAGTTAATTTGACACCAGTACCGGTCACCCCCAGAGGTTATCAATCCAGCCAGACTGGAGGGCAGACTCAGGGGACTGAATGGTAATAAACAACCAGGCATGACGCAAGCAAACCTGGTTTACCAACAGAGTTGTAAACTGGCTGTTCACCATGAGAACCTAATTGTTCCCTTGACATGACACCTGATAAGCATAGTTAGGAAATCGCCCAACCGCGATGGCTGACCTCCATCTGGTAGAGACTAGAGGTGCAAGGTGTGAAATCACTGATAAGACTCAGGGGGCTAATAATTGTCAGACCCACAGGTGTGAAGGCTAGTGTGCATGCAGAAAGAAATTTTATGACTGGACAGACTTGGAGATAATTGCAATTAACGTCAGGGGGAGATAAGAAGAATTTATGAATGGAATTCCTGGGAGATAAGTGTCTACAGATAGGCTAGGTATAAAAACCCACGATAGACCTGTTCCCTTTAGATTAAGCCTGACTTCAGAACAGGTAGGCAGCCAGCTCAATGTTTGTAGTCATATGTATGATTCTTATGTTGCTAGATTTCACTAGGAGAATTATTTCTTAGTAACTAGTCAGTCTATATCTGACATAGGTTATTTCAATAAATATCATTGTCTAAGTATACTTTTTAGGTGTCTTGGTAGATGCTTGTCATTTCTTTGTACACTATCGTAGTTGCCTTTTGCTGTGTGCTTTTTTGTAGAATATAGCAACTGACTATTTCTTTAATTTTACCACGCAGTAATTAAGGGGGATTTTTAACGGGCAGATCGCAAAATGGCTGGTTGTGTGGTAACTTAATTAGACTTTTTGTATTCTCATTTTGTAGCTATACAATATTAGTACTCATTAATAATGCCTGATGCTATTATGTTGAGTATCATTAGATGTCCATCTTGAAGTAATATAATGTTTATGGATATGTTGGATGTATGTATGTGTAATTTCATATGAATATACGATGCTAGGAATATGCTTCGTACATATTCTTTTTGTGTATATACGTCTCATTTCGTATACATACAACCTAACTAGTGCATTATGCTATGATGTTAAAGTATCATAATATGTCTAGTTTAATCAATATGTTTATGTGTATTGGATGTTTGATATATTGATTTGTCATATGCAAACCTACCAATATGAAGTGTTATGCTATTGTCTGCGCATTGGCACATTGGCCAATGATTGTGTTAGAAGCAGAGGTGTAATGGTACAGACATTACCCACAATTGGTATAGGGTATATGGTGCTAAACTTTCTCAGTGTATTGTGGGCGTGCGTTCACGGTAATGCATGGAAACCTGGCACAGCTACTGGTCACGGCTTGTAAGCCCGGATGACCCGGTACTATTATAATACCATTACCGACCCTGTGAGCTGCTAAACCAACTTTGGACGGAGCAGCTGTACGACAGAATTTCTGTGTTAGCGACGTGGACATGGGCGGCAGAAATGTAATCATTACAGGCGTGTGAGACAATTGAAAAGCCCGTCCCAGACTAAAGACAGTAGGGAGAAGGCGGATGGTGAACACAGTAGAGCTGGAAGATAAACTTGGCCAGACTGGTCATTGTATATGTGTTTACTAGAATATGTTTTACTTAAGATTGCGCTGATGTAGAACTAGATATAACCATTCTTGATTTTCTTTCAAGCTCTCACAAGGAGCACCTATGTTATAGATCTCAAGAACGAGTTATGACTAGGTAGAGCCAGGACTGGCAGACGTCAGAATACCGGCAAGCTGTTCTTTTTTGAGTCCACTGGAGAGTGGGGATCTGGACCACAGATCCAGATAGATCAAGTAACAAGTTACGTAATGTTTCTCATCACTATCTATATGATATCATCATCATCATCGTCATTTTGAATAACATCCAATGTTTAATATGATTAATAAATAAATGTTGTAGTATTGTAACTCATAGTTCTGTCATTATATTTTTTTCCAATTGTGCATACGTGTTGTGTGTGTGTACATTGGTGGGGGTTCACTTACACACCAAGGAAAGGAGCAGTCAGGGAGAAAAACCTTACTAGGATAGCTGTCCTTAAACTTAAAAATCTATCCTAGCTAACATTCTCTTTCCTATTCCTTGGCGAATATTCAGCACAGTTCATTTCAATTTTGTAACGAGCCACTTAGAGCTGTACGTTGGATATTCATGGGCCTAATCTATAGTTCAGCCATATAGATTTTGTCCCTAGTCAGTTTCTGACTATTTGGCGTTGCTCGCCAGTGAATAATACTTTCATCTAGCCGGTGGGGCACCCCGACTTCTGAATGGTTGGTCTGCACAAATACGGTTCAACTAATTTTGTGGAAACAGAAATACTTAATTTTGTGGAAACAGATATACTTAATCTTGTGGAAACAGAAATACTTAATTTTGTGGAAACAGAAATACTTAACTTTGTGGAAACAGAAATACTTAATTTTGTGGAAACTGAAATATTTAATTTTGTGGAAACAGAAATACTTAATTTTGTGGAAACAGAAATACTTAATTTTGTGGAAACAGAAATACTTTTTTTATGGAATCAGAAATACTTAATTTCAAATTTGCGATTAGCGTGGGGATAATATATACTCCACATTCGAACAGTATCAATGACTATGTCTTTTGAATATTTAATTTAAAGTATAATTCATATATATGGTTCATGTGATATATACAAGGGGCGTTAAGATAGTAATGCACCACATCGTTTTCCTCAAAAAAGAAAACAAGACATGTATATACAATATTCATTGATATGTCATGTAAACATCGGTATTATTCAACATAATCCCCATCAACTTATACGACTTTATGCCAACGAGAAACAAGTGTATGTATTCCTTTCCCGTACTAGATGTTTGTCTTGATCATGTAGTCATTTCTTCGCAGCATGAATTATTCCTTCATCATCTTCAAACCTTGTCCCACGGAGTGCATCTTTAAGTGGACTACATATATGAAAATCAGAGGGTGCCACTTCGGAACTATGGGGTGGATGGGTTAGCACAGTCCAACTCAATTTGGTGATTTTTTCCCGTGCCAAGCTTGTGTGAGGACGCGCATTGTCGTGAAGGAGAGGCAGGTCTGCTGGATTGTGTGCGGCCAAAATCTGCGAAAACATTGATTGAGATTTTGTTTAAAATGTCTTAATGTAAGTTTGTGAATTGATCGTCTCTCCTCTTGGCATAACATCCACAAGAATAATACCTGCGATGTCCCAAAAGATAGTGATCATGACCTTCCCAGCTGAAGGAGGTGTCTTGAATTCCTTTCTTTGTAGTTATTGCAGATGATGCCACCCCATTGACGGCATGTTTGTCTCAGGTTCAAAATTATGTGCCTAGGTGTCGTCACCTGTAACAATTTTAGCCAAAAAGTCCTCATCGTCAGCATTGAAACGGTCCAAAAATTCAGAAGAAATTGCTTTCCTTTGCAATCGGTGGTCATTTGTGAGACTTCGAAGAACCCATCTTGTGCAAACCTTAGAATATCCGAGAGTTTTTATAACTGCATTTGCACTCCCACAGCTGACTTGACAGCTGCAAGGCAAATTGTTGAGTAATGATTCGCCTGTCAGTAAGAATATTGTCCTCATAGCATTTCAATATTTCTGCGCTGGTGGCAGTGGCAGGACGTCCACAGCGCGGCCGATCAAGCAGCTCCATATTTCCACTTCAAGATTCTTTGATTCTATGAACACAGCAACTGACTACTCCTGTCGACTGTAAAACTTATATACACATCACACTGACGCTTGTGAATGTTCACAACAGTTTCCTTCTCTGCAACGAGATATTGTATAAAAATTCGCTGCTTATAACGCAAGTTGCTAACACGCCCAATTTCAACGGTTTAAGGCAGCCATATTATTTAGCCGGTTGGGTTGCAATGTGGTGCACACAGTTGGCACATGCTGTAGTTGAAGTGTGGAAAATTTAATACGTTTAGTTTCATTATTAGCTGAGAAAAACAATGTGGTACATTACTGTCTGAACGCCACACTAACTCTAGCAATCACATGATGAGATGCAGTGAACAATTGTGGTCTAGGAATACAAAATGGCGGGTCTCTTCTATACCGGCGAACCGACCTTTTAATTTGCATAACGAGATGTGTCCTGCTTTGAACCAAGAAAATAGTTATTAGCGGTTGGGTGTATACGTGTATGTATGCGTTTGTATATGTGCTCTGTGTGCGTGTGGGGGGGGGGGGGGGGTGTGTGCGAACGTGCGTGCGTGTGTGTGGGCATGAAATGAACAACAATCAGTTTATAAACAGTGATTGCTGCTGGTAGGCAGGATAAGAGAATTAGAAAACCGTCAAGCAGGTGGAATACTCTCAGAAAAATAACATGAAATAAAAGCAATGAAGATGAAAGTAAATAGACATAATTAGATCCCAGAAAGTTCGAACTTCCGTGCCCGACAGCTAGCAAACCCAATTACTTTCAATTATAAACCAAACCAAGGAGTCCGACCATATGATTGGCAATTCTAGCGAAATTCTCACCCCAATCAAAGAATGCTTTCTTTACAAGGGCGTGGTTTCCATCAGCAAGCATTACATCATTACGTGCATCCAAGGGATTGTAATGCGTTTGAATCGCATTGCTGTAAACAAACATTCAATAAGTCAACTGGAATCAAAGAAAACTAAATTAAAGTTATTTTCAAAAGAATCAATTAAGTGACATAAAAGTCTGTGGGCCGCATGTAAGGAAACTGAAGTAACACCTTTAAGGTGAGAATGAAAGAACAATTCCCTTCCGTGCTGGATGACTGATGGTTCTATCCGGAGCCTACAGAGAAAGGAAACGCCATGAAAATGTTTCAGCAGCTATGGATGTGGCGTGATTGTTCGACTCCCATGAGGTGTGACAAGGGAACAATGATCATAGAACACTGTATACAAATATAATTAGGAAACTTTATTTGGTCAAGCAATGAGAAGAGAAGCAATATGGGGATGGGTAGAGGGTCGGGGGAGTGGCTTTGGAGAATATCATATACATAACTGATCTCAAAAATCTGTGTATTTGTATAAAATACTGACTAATAAAAATATGTCATTTTGAAAGAGTAAAAGAGTGTTGAGGTGCTACATAGAACCTGAACCTGAATTTGAGTTTAATGGGGACTATTTCTACCTATGGGTGGCCATGGGTACTAAGATGGGTCCGAGTTATGTCTGCCTCTTCATGGGTATCTGAATCACCGAGTATGGAGTCAATACACCGATAGGCTCCCAGAACTCTACAGGAGGTACATCGATGACTACTTTGGTGTTTCAGACATGCCCCTGACTGACCCCCAGAACTTCATTGCCCTTTTCTGCGACTTTCATCCCTGTATCAGACTCACTTCTACCATCTCCTCGTCGACTGTCAATTTTTTTTTAGACCTAACAGTTTCTTTAGGTTCTGCAGGTCTATGTACGACGGTTTATTATAAACCAACTGATTCGAATGCATTCCTTCTCTACACCTCCTCCCATCCTCCCTCTTGTAAAGGTTCTATTCCTGTCTCCAAACTGTTACGTCTCCGACGGCTTTGTCAGGATAATAACGACTTCCACCAAAACTCCCAGAAATGTTGG
Source organism: Cepaea nemoralis (assembly GCA_014155875.1). Taxonomy (NCBI): domain Eukaryota; kingdom Metazoa; phylum Mollusca; class Gastropoda; order Stylommatophora; family Helicidae; genus Cepaea; species Cepaea nemoralis. The sequence continues at coordinate 13,141 of JACEFZ010001471.1, forward strand.
ATTTCTTCCGCCTTCGAGGCTACCCTGAGAATGTTCTGTCTTCAGCTCTTCACCGCTGCCAGTCTATCAGTCGTGCTGAGGCTCTCTCCTCCAGGCCAAAACCACGAAATAAATCTGTTCTCTCACTAACCTACCATCCCCATAATATTGCTGCCAAGAATATCCTCCTGAGACATTTATCCATTCTCCAGGCGGACCCGACCATTCGCGATGTCTTCTCAGCGCCCCCCCCCCCCCGGGGGGGGGGGGGGGGGTACAGGCGAGATCGTAACCTCAGGGATGTGCTGGTCCATAGCAGTCTATCCAAACCTCACAAGTTTCTTCCTGGCATGGTGGCTTTTCTTCGATCGCGTTGTAAGACCTGCCCACATGTACTTCATACCCAGAGTCTGGCATTCCCTAAGACGACTTTCCACATCCGTGAGGGTTTAACATGCACGAGTCGCAACGTTATATATGCGATTACTTGCACACGTTATGACTTGAGATATATCGGTGAGACAGGCTTATGTCTTGCTGACAGATTTAGGCAACACCATTCTGATATCAACAGTGGCGCCCAGAGACCATTATCCATGCACTTCAACAGTCCTGACCACTGTGGCGTGGCTGACATACAGGTCACGGCGATCAAATCGTGCGCATCCCACGAACGGGATCGTAAGACATTGGAAAACCGTCTCATCTTCCATTTGGATTCACTCACCCCTCACGGCCTCAATGTCCAACACAGTTTCATTTAACTTCCAAACTCCCACCCAGTAGTTGTATAGTCCACTACAAAGGTAGTTGCTTGTCATTTGCAGGACATCGCAGTCAACCCCGGTAATATTTTGCCGTTTGGGATTTCTTGGCAGGTTTGCGTTCGGTGGTTTGTAATGGTTTTCTAAGCGACCGGCACTCATGCCATTCTGTGAGGACCAACGCAATGGCGGTCTGCATCTAGGTCGCCCGCAGCTGTGTTTCGAGAGCGGAACTAGAATTTGCTAACTGCGTCCGTGACATGTACGCCAGTCCCAATTTTTACCTTCCGTTCACATGGGAGCATCTTCATCCCCATAATCTTCCCGCCTGTCCTCCCACCGAGTGGCTTAGCCAATACCTGAGCTTTCTGATGGTATTGACCTTTGACCCGTTGACCATAAATCAGGTTCACACAATCCACTGATAGTCGTCTAACGCGCCAGTCTCTCCAAGCAAGGATACACATTCAGATACGTACCCTTAATGTTGTCATGTAGTGTGTTTCATGTAGTTGTGTGTCGATTTTTGTTTGTTTGTTCTGCTTTGGCCGCAACGACGAATTAGTTTCTTGTAATCGTGTTTCAGTAAAGCTCACAATCTACTTCTCGTTTGGTTTTCGTGATTCACTTATTACATAGAACCTGTGATTTTTTATGCATATGAAGCGTGGACAATGAGCAGACAAGCTGGAAAACATCAGAGGCTGTGGAAATGTGGTTTCTGGGGAGAATGCAAAGAATACCATGGACAGACAGAAAACATCAATAACCAAGTCCTGCAAGAAGCAAATGAAAACCGTAAACGGATTAGAGAAATTAGAAGTAGACGGCCGCAATATTTTGGTCACGTTATGAGAAGAAATGAATTGGAGAACTTGTTGACAACTGGCAGGGTCGAGGGGAAGAGAACAAGGGGAGGACAGAGAAGTAAACACCTGGATGGTTTGACCACATTGTATGATTGAGACAAGAACACTGAGCTGATCCACGATTCTGGTGATCAAGTGAGATGGCAAAATATGACCTCCCACGCGTACCGGCATGACACATGATGATGACGATTTGGATAAACGCTTACGCCAGTTGACAAGCAATGTAATGATGATGATCATGATGATGATAAACGGCTTGCCATTCAACAATAATCATGATATGAACATACAGTGGATTCTAAATCTCTAGCTACTTAATTAGAAATAAATTAACCACGTAAGGGTGATTCTTGAAAACAAAAAAGGCTGATATAAACCTTCAAAACTGTTATAGAGTGATTTCAAAACAAGATAATACCATAGTCTGTTACCCACAATGCCATTAATCAATCAATCAATCATGTGCCATGCCGGAAAACGTGGGCGGTCATGGCTCACCATAGAGTAAGGAAAAAGGCCTCTCTGATGCTAACATTCATTCGTTATTATTTTTATTTTAAGACTGCACTCCACAATAAACGCAAGTCATCCATAAGCCATAGATTCTGACTCGTTAGAATCAAAAGCAACATCAAGCACTGCAAGATCCCTTCCTAAGTCCCTCTCTTCAAAGAAAATACAGTATATCCTTTGAAGTGTCTGGTGATAAAAAGATACGTGTCGATGCTGAGGTATTTAGCAATCAGTCATCAGTACCCTACATCAGCATTATCACAGTACAGACTATCTAAATGCCATCCACCTAATCGTACGTATTTTCAACCACTGTATCTGAATCCACTTTGCCCTTCTTCATACACAATGCAGATAACAGAAAACTCAATCACACACACATAAATACTACAAGTAGGAGATAACTCAACACCACACACAGACACAGACACACAGACACACACACACACATGCATACATACTGCAATTAACAGACAGCTCAACCACACAGACTCACACTGCCAATAACAGATAACTCAACCATACACATACGTACTGCCAATAACAGATACATCAACCACACACTTTTACATACTGCAAGTATCAGATACATCACCCACACACATATACTAAAGATAACTAATAACGACGACGACGACAACGACGAGTACCACTTCCAACACACCATCGCCACCACCATCACCACCATCACCACCACCATCACCACCACTGCTACTACTACTACTACTACTACTACTACTACTACTACTACTACTACTACTACTACTACTAATACAACCATTACTACTACTACTACAACTACTACTACAACTACTACTACTACAATTACTACTACTACTACTACTACTACTACTACTAAATCCTCCTTTTCTCCCCCCTTCATCCCTTGAATTCCTCCTCCTCCTGCTCCTCTTCCTTCTTCTTCATCGTCTTCTTCTTCGTGTTTTTAAAATAAAAAATGGAGCAGAGCCCGTAACCCAACCAACAACAAACCTTCCTTTTGCCATCTTCTACAGCCCTCTCCATTCACACCCACAATATTATTCATCTCTGTCCATAACTGTCTTCTCCGCTGGCTTTCTGGTCGCCTTCTAACTGTATTGTTTTTCTCTGTGGGTTCCAAAGAAATGACTTCCGAGGTAAAATATACACAGGTGTTCTCAGTGTGTCTTCTGTCCTGCTCCACTATTTTGTAGTGTATGCGTGTGAGTAAAGTGTGGGAGTTTGTTCATACTAGTTTCAATACTAACGTGAGACATTTTGTATGTGTCTAGATGTGAGGAAGTGTGAGTGTATGTGGAGGATGTGTGTGAGTGTGGGGATATGTGTGGGTGGGGGTTGTGTGGGTGTGGGTATGCGTTTGGATGGGTTGGGGTGTGTGGGTTTTGGTGGGTAGTGGTATTTGTGGGTGTTGGTGGGATGTGTGGATGGATGTGTGGGGGTGAAAGTAGGGGTGTTGGAATGGGTGTGGGGGGTGTGTGTATGGGTGGAGGATATGTGTATGGGACGGATGCGGGGGATGTGTGTTTATGTGGGTGGAGATGTGTGGATGGTTTGAGGAAGTATGTGTGGGAGGCGGGGTTGTGTGGGTAGGGGATTGTGTTTGGTGGATTGGGGATGCAAGGGCGGGTGGGGAGAAGTGTATGGGTGTGTGGGTTTGAGATATGCGTGCGGTGTGTTTGTGGGGGATGTGTGAATGATGTGTGGGTGGAGGGTATGTTTGTGGTGGTATGGGTGGAGGATAGTGTGTGGTGTGGGGGATGTGTGTGATGGGTGCGGGGAATGTGCGTATGGGTGGGGTATATGTGTGGATGAGTAAGGGATTGTGGTGGTTGGGGGAAGTATGTGGGGTGTGTGGGTGGGAGATGTGTGTGTGTGTATGGGGAATGTGTGGGTGGGGGTGTGTGAGTGGCTTAGGGATGTGTAGGTGGGTGAGGGAGTTGTATGTGTTGGGGTGGGATGTGTGAGTGGGTGGAGGGTGTGTGTGGGTAGTGGTATTGTGATCGAGAGATTGGTTGGGGGTGGGTGTGTGGGTGCGTAGTGGAGGATGTTTGCGTGAGTGAGTGTCTGTTGGTGGACGGGTAGGGAATGCGTGTGTGGGTGGAGAGAGGTGTGTGGTGTGTTGGTTGGGGATATTGTGTGGGTGAGGTATGTGTGTGTGTGGGGGATTTTTGTGGTGTGTGAGTGGGGGTATGTGGGGTGGATGGGTAAGGGTATCTGTGTGGGTGTGGGTGGGAATATTGTGTGGTATCTGGGTGGGGGATATGTGTGTGTTGTGTAAGTGGGGATGTGTTGGTGAGGGATGTGTGTGTGTGGTGCGTGGGTTGGGAATAGTGCGTGGTAGGGGGTGTATGTGATGTGCGGGTGGGGGATTGTGTGGTGGGGGATTAGGTTATGGCATGTGTGGGTGGGTGGAAGTTGTATGTGTGGGTGGTGGGGTGTGTGTGAGTGGATTGGGGATGTATTGGTGGTTATGGAGATGTGTGTGTGTGTGGGGGGGGGGGGGGACATGTTAGTTGGTGGGGATGTGTGTGTATGGTTTGGGGATGTGTGAGTGGATGTGCGACGTGTGGGTTGGTGGGGGATTGTGTGCATGGGTGGGGAATATGTTGTCGATAGAGATGTGGCTGGGGGATGGGTGGTTTGAGGTGTGGGTGGGGAGAGGATGTGTGGGTTAGGATGTGTATGTGGATGGGAGTGGGATGTGTGGGTTGGTGGGGGAATGTTTGTGGGTGGCGAGTGTGTTTTGGTTGGGGGATCAGGTGAGGGCAGTGTGTGCGGGTGGGGGATGTGCGGGAGGGGGATGGGTCGGTTGGTGGGGTATGTATGTGTCCCTTGGTGTGCGTGTGTGTGGGTAGGTGGGGGTGTGTATGTGTCCCTTGGTGCGCGTGTGTGTGGGTAGGTGGGGTGTTGTGTGGGTGGGGTGATGTATGGATAGGTGGGAGATGGGCCTCACAACATGGTAATTAGCCTTGTTTATGTTTACAACATTCATTTCACAATGTTTATTTTTCTTCCTATGTAAATGTATAATGCTCTTGATGAACGAAAGACGAGTGATTGGAAGGGCCGAATGTAAGACGGGCCTGCGCGCCCAATTTGTGACCCTAATAAAGTTGATTTGATTTTGATTTGATTTGATTTGTCCTCGCCTATTCTTTCGCTGGAATTTCGCGTTTTCTTCATAATCTAGTGCTCTACGAATACCGTTTTAGTCCTTATATGTTGAGCCTTAAATAATGCATTTTTTGTTTGTTTATTAGTAATTGTGTTGTTCGTTCGCAATATTTCCGATCTGTACTGCAGTACTGATTTGACGTTAGATTTAAAAAACAAACAAACTAAGTTTGGTTATAGTTAGTTGCATATCCTTTACAGGACTCTCAGTCAGCTAGTGCATTTTGTGGTTATTTGTGAATGTTATTGACAAGTTTACGTTCAGTAGTTTGCCATTGCTTTCTGAACGACTGGCACTCATACCGTTGCATAAAAGCTAGCACAAAGGCGGTATGCTTCGAAATTACACGCAGCTGTGTTTCGAACGCGGTATGCGGGTCTGCGTGTTGCATTCGTAACCTCTTCTCTATGGTATCGACCTAAGCTTAGTCATTATCATCATCATCACCAAGTGCGATGCCAGCTGGCGTAGGCGGTCATGACTTTCCACAGATATCGGTCTTTGGTTTTCTGGACCCCCGTCTCAACCCATCCAGTATCATTTCACTTGGTCTGCCTCTGCCTCACTTCCCCTCGATCTTTCCAGTTGTCACGCTGTCCTTCAATGCCTCTCTTCTCATCGCATGAACAAAGAAAGATGTTTGTCCCTTTCTTATTGTTGCATATAATATTCTAGTTTCATTGGCCCCTTTCAGGCAGTCGTTGTTAGTTACTCTGGCAATCTAAGTAATTCGCAACATTCGTCTTAGGAACCACATCTATGTTGCTTCCAAAGACTTCCTAATTTGTTCATTTACATTCCATGATTAACTACCATACAGTAATACAGATTCTATATAGCACCTAACAGCGCTGCTAATGTCATGTGCACGGTTTCAATGCCTGGGCTCGTCACTTTCTAAAGTGAGGGTAGGATTGACCACCTACCCCTTCGTGCTCTAGGAACTACTATATGTGATGGCCCTATCACATCACAATCCAATAGCAGGAAACTGACTGCTTCATGAAACATTAAACAATTGCGTTTTTCTTCTTGTTCTTCTTTCGTTCGCGTGAAATATGTCTATAGCTGCAATGTCGTCTCTTGCATGAATCTAACAGTCTTTTTTAGTTCACTCAGCGGTCCATAGAGTTTATCTTCCACTGTTGTCTCTCTAGGCCAAAAGGTTTGCCTGGATATCTTGTAGTTTGGGCAATCCTGGAGTATGTGCTCTGCTGTCTGCGACGCCAAACCAAGGTGCACATGGCTGAGTCACCAATCTTGAATTTTGTATGCATGTGGTTGCGTAATCTTTCGTGTCCTGTTCTTTTTGTGTAATCTTCTGAAGAACTTGGTGTTTGGTGACTTCATATGTTGCCTTATGAAGTTAATGACTTTCTGTTGGATCCAATAGACTATGTAAAGTAAAGTAATGGATCCTTTCACACGCCTTAATGCGTATTGGGATTATGGTGTTAGTCCCATATTTGTATAGTTCTATCGACGCTCCACGAGCGATGTGGTTAATATCATTGCAGCTGTCGTTATTTTCCAGGACATTTCTTGTTCCCATTTTAGGCTCGGAGCCCAGGTCACTTAAAAACCAGCCTGAATGGGGATTCGGACACATGATCACCGCGGAAGAAGGCAATGCATGTTAGCCACTGTGCCACCGCGTCTCAACGGATCCCATAATGTTTCATACATTTCTAATTAGGTTCTTTATCAATGCTATCAAAGACCTTTTCATAATCCACTAATCCTGTATAGAAAGGTGAGGTCATTTTACTATTTAGATCTAAAATTATGTTTAATGTGGTTATCTGATTAGTGCAAGACGTGTTTGGTCGAAAGACTACCTGCTCATCCCTTACTTGTTTGTCAATGGCATATCTTAATCGCTCCAGAATGATCCTACTTAATATGGAACTCACGACATTATTTCTCTATATTTTTCACACTCCTGCAGGTCTCTTTCTTTTACCGTTTCATTAGAAATCTTTCTCTCCAGTCCGCTAGTAATTTTTTCAAGTCTATTATATAATTTATGAAGTAATTCTTCTGATGTGTTTATGTTGGATTTAACTGCTTCTACTGGTATACGATTTGGATCAGCAGCTTTCTTATGCTTCAGGTGTTTGAGAGCTTGTCTAATGTCTTCTTTAAGTGGCTTTTCTCAGTTCATTCCCGGCTCCACTTCTGCCGGCTGGATAACTTCGGGGTATTTTGAAACTTATCTATTCAGAAGTTGCTCAAAGTATTCAACCCATCTGCGAAATCCATTGTAAATGTTGGTGAGAACATTTCCAATTATATTTTTTTATCAGTCCACTTAACTGTTATATTTTCCTTAATATGTGTCATAAGAGTCTCATATCTTTTCTTTCGTTGCTGCTGCTTCTGCCTCTTATAGTATGCAATCTAAATAGTGTCTTTTTCTTACCGCATCCACACTTTAACTCCAGTATTAGCTTCTGTGTCTTTTTAATGGGCTCTGACTTTATTAACTCTGGTTTTGCCATTGTCTAAATCATCTGTTCTATTATTCATTCCCTTTTAATTTTTAAAGTCCTTTAGGCGTTTCCATACTTTATGTTTTCGTTCTCTTTTCCCAATGAATTATTCTATGCACGATTTGTTCTAAATGCTGCGACCCTGTATTCAGCAGTGCCCTGTACTCATTTGTCTAACATCTGTTCGAGAACAGTGTGCTTATTAAAGATTGCGAGCATAACTTGTTCCTTGGTTTCTTTATTTCTGTTCTGAAATAGCTTACATTCTACCGATGTTCATGCTTATAAGAAGTTATGTATTTTGTGAGTTACATTTTAATTTTTCTTATCAGTGCATAGTGATTTGAATCTACATTGGTAACTCTAAAATCTGTTAGTCATTTAGATATGATCTAGTTCTTTAGGAAACAAAACGAAGCCGCTAGTCAAGATTATCTGGGCACGTTATGAGGAAAATGACATTTTAAAATTTAGTGACAACCGGCAAACTCGATGGGAAAAGGGCAAAGGTTATACAAAGAGAAAAAGTACCTGGATCAACGAAATAATTAATAATAAAAGCAATCAAAATCAAAACTTGAAACAATAGGTAAACTCTCAAACGCTAAGTCAATATGGAACAAGACGTCAGCTTGCAAGCAAACGTCACATTGGTGCAAGACGTCATGTTGCAAGCAAACGTCACATTGGTGCAAGACGTCATGTTGCAAGCAAACGTCACATTAGTACAAGACGTTAGGATAGAACCAGAAGTCAATCAGGAAGATTAAATCAGCTTGAATCATGCTGATGTGGAACATGGATGCGTGAATCTGAGACATGAGAGAACTATATTATGTCACATATAATCGTGCCTATATCCCCATGCCTGATGCAGGACTCTGGTGATCGTGTGAGATGATGAGCCTTGACCGTCCAACCAATCGAAATGACACATGATGATGATAAGAGATTACCTAAATTCCTTATTAACACAGACATAATTAATTTATGTTTCTTGCATTGTGTTCTAATAATAAATAAACAATACTTTTCTCCAGGTAGTTTTCTGCTAGGGGCTGTTGATGCGATAGCGCTGTCACATTGTGTTGGCCTGGGAGCAGGGAAGATAGGTGGCTAATGTTAGCTGGACTTTAGCAAGAGACAAGCCTAGGCGTCGAACCCCCCGCCCGACCGAACTCATGGCATTACTACCGCAGTTCTCTACCAACTCCGCAAGCCCGCCCACCAGTGTGGTCTGGTGATGCTTATTATGTGTAATTATTCGTGTTTTGAAAGAGACTTCCCCTATGACATATCGATTCGCTGTGCAAACGTCTACTTCACATTTTACATGTAAAATTCGAAAAGTCGACATAATTGCACTCCGAGCTACACACAGTTTAGCAAACACTGTTAGCGTTCGAACCGTAATACAGATCAGCGATTCTTAAGCTATTAAATCTACTTGGTCTAATTTACGGTGAGATGATTTGGTTGCATGACAGTAGAATTTTTTTTTAAATTGACAATAAATTTCTTTGAATACTACAATCAATCCATGATGCCATAGCGTTTAGAAACTAGCATTCAACACATTCTAACTCAATGTGATCTCCAGTAGTGGACGAGTTGAACTTGTAACAATTGTACTGCCACGAAATCCTTAATTGTTATCATCATCATCATCATCATCATCATCATCATCATCATCAAGTGTCCTGCCAGCTGGCGTAGGCGTTCATGGCTCTCCACAGATCTTGGTCTTTAGTTTTCTGGATCAACTCTGCTGCTGATACTTCTCCGTGCCACCGTCTCAATCCATCCAGCATCATTTCTCTTGGTCTGCCTCTGCCTCTCTTCCCCTCGATCTTTCCAGTTGTCACGATGTTCTCCAATGCTTCTCTTCTCATACATGACCAAGAGAAAGTGTTTGTCTCTTTCTTATTGTTGTATATAATGTTCTAGTTTCATTAGCCTGTTTCAGACAGTCGTCGTTAGTTACTCTGGCAGTCCAAGGAATTCGCAACATTCGTCTCAGGAACCACATCTCTGTTGCTTCTAATTTCTTCTTAATTTGTTCATTTACATTCCAAGATTCACTGCCATACAGCAAAACTGGTTCTACATAGCATTTCAGCACTCTCTTTCTTACACTCAGTGTCAAGGAGTTGGATATGTATACAGAGAAGTAGGACAAAGACGAATAAAGGAAAGGACAGAGACAGGACATAGATAAGGACCTTTACAAGAGAATAGATAGAGAAAGCCAGTATAAGGAGATAGAACTCCAAACAGTTATATGACTGGACCTAGACAGGACACGCACGTGTCTAGCTAGGACTAACTAGGACAAAACGGGATTAAACTCCCGAATAGGACAAGGTACTTTAACCACGGGACTACCCGTAACCAGACTGAAAAATAGTACAGCTGCAGTTAACGAGGATGGACCACTGGACTGTGTGACAAGTGACCCGCACGCCGTGCGGCTGACCCATGAGAACGGAGGACGAGTAGCTGAACCAGACCTTGAATTTAGGCAACCGGACCTGACAGTTAGAGCGACAAGACCTGTGTGTTTACTCTAGTTTAGAAAGGGCGCAGTTATTCGTACGAGTGTAAAGAATGTATTTAAGTGTTGAATGCCATTTGTGTATGCTCGAGAAAAGAGCTTATATTATATAGAATAAATCCTGATTCATTATATACCCTTCGTACGAAACGTGTTTGTGATCGTGAGGTATGAATGAAGTGACCAGCATGCCTGTGTAAAATTTAGGGTTGTTGAACTAGTAAAGTGACCTATTGCACAAGATACTCTTCATTTTCTGAAATGCGGCCTTTGCCTGCCCTATTTGCTATTAATCTCTGTTGTACATCTTTCCCTCTGATGTTATAAAAAGTCCCTAGGTATCTAAAATTATCCACTTGTTAAGAATTGTTCCTTCTATTTCTATGTCACCATTTTCTTTGATATCACCATTGATACTGTTTTCTTGATATTCAAGGAGAGTCCTTTTCTTGCACTCTCTGTTACATAGTGTCCAACAATTGTTGTAGGTTTTGATTTATCCGCCTCCAATACTGTGTCATCTGCATACGTATATTTTTATATTTAACCTCCAACTAGTATTCCTGGCATCTCTTTGATCTCTCCATTATTACGTCGCTATATAGGGAGAAGAGATCGGGTGACAAGAACATCCCTGTCGTACTTCTAGCTTTATGTATTCGTAACTACCCTCTTTATTTCCAATTTTAATTGCTGCTACTTGTTCCAGTAAATATTCTTTTTTATTCTTAAATCTTTCCGATCAATGTTGATTCTTCCAACATTTTAATCAGCTCATCATGTTTTACTTATCAAATGCCTTAAAATAATCTATGAACATAAATATATGTCTTTCTTTTTCTCTATTGACATTTCTGTTTTTTCCGAATTATATATTGCTAATTCTATTGCTAATTGCTATTTTAAATTTCTTACACAAAAAAAAAACTAAATATTTGCATATTCTTTACAGGACATCGCTGTCAACATCAGCATTTGCAGCTGATTGTTGATTTCTTGGCAAGATTACGCTCAGTACTTTCCTTGCTTTCTGAGTGACCGGATCACATACCCGTAAGTTACCGACATGGTTAGAACCGCTACCGATTCTCCCCGTTGTCACGTTACTCACGAGAGTATCTTATAAAATAGATACCAGTAATTTGGTGGCGATGCAATCCAGGGGAAGAAATATCGAAGGCCTAATCCCCCCAGTTCAAAAGTATGCCTTAAGCTAAGACTTGCTAACATCTTAATTTGTCTCTCCCAATGTGAAGGTTTAGTCGCACTCTTACATACAGCGGCAACTTCGACTTTGGGAGAGGGGGAAAAGAAGACGCAACACACTGCTCGTGGAGATGATAGTTTGTATCGGGTTCAGAGAAAAGTCTCTACACCCACCTACTCCCACAGTAGCAAGCCCTTACCAGGGCTTAAACCAACTGACTGAGACTCAAAGTTAAATTGTCAGTCTTCAGGACACCACAAACCAACCAGCCACAGCAAAGAAGGGCCCCAACACGATTTTGCGACTTCGGACACAAACATATTTAAATTAATAAATTAACACGCTCATAACCTAAATTTACCCCAGTCACATGAACGATAATGTGACTTCGGACACGACTTGACTTCATCCCCAACACACAGCAAAAGTATCCACTACACACCCGGGATGAGCCACGAAAAACCCCTCTTTGTATGTCCAGCGCTTGCAGAAAAATTTGAAATTGCTACATCCACAACGCCAGATAAAAAAAACACTTTATACGGAACAGAATAACAACGGATGGATAAGTATAAGCGTGCATCCCTTCACACTACAACAGCGAGCCACAGCACACGAGCCCAAGCCCACTGAATTTATAATAACAGCAGCAACAATAAAACAATGCCCCCCCAAATTATTCACATGTTACGTCACATTAATACCCCTCTGTTTCCAGCTAATGGCCTCATAATATTGTTTCGGAACGCTGAGCGGAAAAATTTAATTTAAAACGCACATGAACAAGTGTCCCTTGAAGCATGAACATCATTGTCAAACAACCTGGCTCCCAAAAACCTATATCCCCCCTTTTTTCACGGGGGGTTTGGGGGGAAAAGGTTTCGGGGGTTTTT
>JACEFZ010001472.1:0-46717 GCA_014155875.1 Cepaea nemoralis
AACAATTTGAAACCAGTTTATTTTTATCTATACATTGTCCCTTTATTTCTCAACATTGATGCACTTATCCCATCTTTTTATCAGTCCTCCCAAACTGGATGTATAGAACTGTGTGCTCTGTTTTCTAAACCACGTTTTCACTTCATGTTTAACTTCGGCGCCATTCGCGAAATGTCTCCTGCCAAGGTGGGTTGTCAGAGTTTATGCTGACAAATGTTTGTCCCATAAAGCGGTGCATACCTGGGTAGAACAAGTTACGAGGACGAGTCAGTAAGTCAATAAGAAGAATTATGTGATAACAGTACATGATGTTGTTTTGGTTCAAGTGCAGAAATTCATGGAACATAGATCAACTGGAAGATGCACAACAGCAATTAAGAGTAGAATAGGACATGCAGGCACCATATTTAAATGAAAGTATCTTAGTCATTTTTCATTTAACGTATATGACAAGTATCTTAGTCAACAGAGGTGTGTCTTGTCACCAGATCTCTTATCCCTATATAGCGAAGTAATAATGAGAGAGATCAAAGAGATGCCAGCCAGGAATACTAGTTAGAGGTTATAATATAAATAATATACACTATGCAGATGACACAGCATTGTTGGCGGATAATTTAAGAGACCTTCAACAATTGTTGGATATTGTAGTAACAGAGAGTGCAAGGAAAGGACTCTCCTTGAATATCAAGAAAACAGTAAAAATGGTGATATCAAAGAAAATGTGACATAGAAAAAGAAGGGAAAATTCTTAGCCAAGTGGGTAATTTTAACTGATTGCCTGCCGGAGACCGAATGGTCGGTTCTAGAGCCCAAATTTGGCACCCAAATTCCGACCAAACGGTTCTGTATATATAGTGCTTTAATTGATCCATTTCTCCTTTCCAGTCCACAATCTTTAGTGTCCCATTGAATTAAACAAAAGATTTCCCTTCCGCCCATGTGCAAAAACATGCATGGTCCATGTTCATTTTAAGGAAAAATTGAGGTTCGAAATGATTGTTGATATTTGTTGTGATTCGAAATTCGAAGTCACAATACCTTCTGGTACTGGACCTCATATATTTTAATAAAATTACCGTTTTAAACAGTTTTATATTATAGTTATTGTGATGTAAAGGACTTTGTGAAAGATTCTAAAACCAACCATGTGCAGTAGTCAGTTAATTATTTAGAAGACGGTCATAATATAAACAGAAATCTAACAGTGACAGTGACAGAAAATTATGTGCTTCATAATTTTATGATTTCATTGTGTTTTATTCGTGTTATGGAGCAGTTCTTGTGATATTCTTGAACACAAGTGGTGTGTGTAACATTATTCACTAAATTTAACTGGATTAGCGGCTTCGGATAGAAAATAACGCCTTGGTAAGTGAATGTTTTCATAATTTTTAACACTTTAATTTCAATTGTTATTACTAAAACTCTCATTATTGTCATAATATTTGTAACCTATCAATTAATTATTAACACTGTCAGGTTCCCTGTGCAATCCTCTTTAATTTGATATGTAATACAATGCATCTGCTACCATTTTAACCATTTTAAAAGCATTATTGTGACACACCCCTACTTCAAATTTTCTGCCTTGAATTTCTGTTTGGTCAGGACCGCATTTTTGTTTGGCAGGCAATCAGTTAAATACCTAGGGACATTTATAACATCAGATGGAAGATGGAAATTCCAAATTCGGTCTCGTCTAACCTGATTCCTCAGCGGTGGTTATTGTTGAGAGTCGTGGTTGTGTGGACTGTTAGTCCTAATTCCTACTGGTTATATTGGTTCCACTCTGTTCGTCGGATACATTTATTTTGTGCTATCTGGTTGTTTTCTTTGTCTTGTGTTGGTCCTGATAAAGACCGGTCCTTCTGGGCCCCGCCTTCTTTCGTTTGTTGGCTTCTTTTCTCTATTAGCACTGTTGTGTGCTTGTTGCTTCTTGTGTTATTCTCATCGGGGCTGGCCCTGGTCACGTCCAGTCCTCATAAGGACTCAATGTAGGCAAAGGCAGAGCATTCAAGTGCAAGTCTCAAGTTGTCACCCCGGTCGGCGGCCCGAACTCCTTTACGTTTGTTTTTTGGCTTTTTTCATCATCACGTGTGGGTTTGGTGTGGCAACAAGATGACCCGGTCATCCTAGTTAAGGTGCCCCTGCCGGAAGAGCCAACCCACCTTCCTGCCATTCACCCCGCCATACTCAGCTGTCCCCCTCAGGACAACCTATATTTTTTTTAAATACCTACATATAGATTTTTTTTAAAATTAAAAATAACATAAAAAACATATATATATGTTCGATAACGGTACATCCGATTGAGATGAAATTTTCTACACGTCTTCCTTTCATTCCTGTGCAACCGACTATAATAGTTTCATAGTGTAAAATCTTCTACTTATTTAATAACATTTACTTTTTCATTTTCATTATATAATGTCTATATAGCAGGGGGACTTCACTCTAGAAAAGTTATTTCAAGGGGCATAACTTTTAATAACATTTCTATATACTTTATAGTCATATTGTTGGACTTACTTGCACTATTGTTAAACTCTTTGTCTATAGTTATTTTTAGGCATATGAGTTATAATAAATAATGATATAATCTTTAAGGCATTTTCAAAGTTTGCATAAAAATAATGCATAATGCATAACATTGTAACCCATCTTTTACTGCTTACAGAACTTATCAACTGTCATGTCGGTGATTAAAAACAGTTTTCATTAAAAATAATGAATGGTGTGTGGAAGGACATTCTTTTAAGTTACTGTTTACCGGCGAAACCACGCCGGGTCAGATAGATAGACAGACAGACAGATAGTCGGGAACGGAAGCTTATTTGACTATTTATATGAATGAATTAAATGACATGCTCCCCACCAGGGACTGAGTGAAGCCGGGCCGGGTCAGACAGACAGACAGATAAACAGACAGTCGGGAACGGGAGAGCTTATATGACTACGTATATGAATTAAATGAGATGCTCCCCACCAGGGACTGGGTGAAGCCGGGCCGGGACAGACAGACAAACAGATAGTCGGGAACGGGAGAGGTTATATGACTACGTATATGAATTAAATGAGATGCTCCCCACCAGGGAATGGGTGAAGCCGGGTCAGACAGATAGACAGACAGACAGATAGTCGGGAACGGGAGAGCTTATATGACTACTTATATGAAATAAATGAGATGCTCCCCACCAGGGACTGGGTGAAGCCGGGCCGGGTCAGCCAGACAGACAGACAGACAGACAAACAAGCAGACAGACAGACTGATAGATAGATAGATCCCCTCCAGTGCCTGGGCGAAGCCGGGCCGGGTCAGCTAGTCTTATATATAAATAAGGATCGTCTGTCTGTCTGTCTGTATGTCCTTTATACGTTCGCGAACGGCCCATCCGATTGAGATGAAATTTTCTACACGCCTTCCTTTCATTCCAGAGCTGTCAACTATCATAGTTCTTTTTTCTTCTTTCTCCTCCTCCCTCCTCCCCCTCCCAAAATACGTACGTAAATATATGATGATGATGATGAAAGAATCCCCGAACCAAAACGCTAGGGAAAGGGAAGAAAATGACGTGACTACACAGAATCGTCACACGGCAATCATCATCATCAAGTGCCGTGCCGGCTGGCGTAGGCATTCATGGCTCTCCGTAGATCTCAGTCTTTGGTTTTCTGGATCAACTCTGCTGCTGATATTCCTCCATGCCACGGCAATATCAATAACAATTCATCTTTTTATGTGTAAGGAAGTTATCTACAGTCGTGTAGAAGGGAAGAACTAGACGAGTATGAATTCGGAATGGCGAACTCTCTCCTCCTCTCTTCTCCTCCCTCTACCTCCTCCCTCCACCCTTCTCCTCTTCCTCCTCCCTCTCATCCCTCTCCCTCCTCCCTCCTCCTTCTCCCTCCTCCTTCTCCCTCCTCCTCCATCCTCCTTCCTCCTACTCCCTCCGCCTCCTCCCCCCTCCTCACTCATCTTCCCTCCTCCTCTCTCTCCCTCCTCATCCCTCCTCCTCCTGCTGCCTCCCTCCTCCTCCTCCTGCCTCCTTCTCCCTCATCATCCTCCCTCCTCCTTCTCCCTCTTCCCTCTTCCTCCTCCTACCTCCTCCCTCCTCCTCCCTCTACCTCCTCCTCCTCCCTCCACCCTCCTCCTCCCTTCTCCTCCTCTTCCTCCTCCCTTTCCTTCCTCCTCCTCCTCCTCCACCTCCTCCTCCCCCTACCTCTTTCCTCCTCCCTCCTCCTCCTCTTCCACCTCCCTTTCCTTCCTCCCCTCCTCATTCTCCCTCCTTCCTCTCCCTCCTTCCTCCTCCTCTTTCCTTCTTCTCCCTCTGCCTCCTCCCTCCTCCTCTCCCCTCCTCCTCCCTCCTCCTCCTCCTTCTCCTCCTCCCTCCTCCCTTCTTCTCCTCCTCTCCCCTCCTCCTCCTACCCTCTTCCTCTTCCCCTCCTCCCTCTCCCTCCTCCATCCTCTTCCTCCTCCTCCCTCTTCCTCTTCCTCCCTCTCCCTCCTCCATCCTCCTCCCTCTTCCTCCTCCTTCTACCTCCTCCCTCCTCCTCCTCCCTCCACCCTTTTCCTCCCTCCTCCCTCTACCTCCTCCCTCCTCCTCTCCACTCTTCCTCCTACCCTCTTCCTCTTCCCCTCCCCCTCCTCCCTATCCCTCCTCCTCCCTTCACATTCCTCCTCCTCCCTCTTCCTCCTCCTCCTCCCTCCTCCTCATCCCTCCTCCCTCCTCCTCCCCCTCCTCCTTCCTCCTCCCCCTCCTCCTTCCTCCTCCTCCCTCTCCTCCTCCTCCTCCTCCTCCCTCTACCTCCTCCCTCCTCCTCCCTTCACATTCCTCCTCCTCCCTCTTCCTCCTCCTCCCTCCTCCTCATCCCTCCTCCTCCCTTCTCCTCCTCCCTCCTCCTCCTCCCTCTACCTCCTCCCTTCACATTCTTCCTCCTCCCTCCTCCTCCTCATCCCTCCTTCTCCCTCCTCCTTCTTCCTCCCTCCTCCTCCTCTCTCCGCCTCCCTCCTCCTCCTCCTCCCTCTACCTCCTCCCTCCTCCTCCCTTCACATTCCTCCTCCTCCCCTCCTCCTCCTCCCCTCCTCCTCTTCCCTCCTCCTCCTCCTTCTCCTCCCCCTCCCTCCTCCTTCTCCCTCTTCCTCCTCCCTCTTCCTTCTCCCTCCGCCTCCTCCCTCCTCCTACTCTCTCCTCCTCCTCCCTCTCCCTCCTCCTCCCTCTCCTCCTCCTGCTCCCTTCTCCTCCTGTGTTCTCCTCCTCCCTCCTCCTCCCTCTTCCTCCTCCCTCCTCCTCGCCTCCTCCTCCACCCTACTCCTCCTAATCCCTCCTCCTCCCTCCTATTCCTCCCTACTCTTCCTGTCTCCTCCCTCCTCCTCCCTCCTCCACCTCCCTCTTCCTCCTCCCTCCTACATTTACCCAAGACAGACAGACAGTCAGACAGATAGTCGGGAACGGGATCTTATATGACTACTTATATAATTTAAATGAGATGCTCTCCACCATGGGCTGGGCCGGGTCAGACAGACAGACAGATAGATAGATAGATAGACAGACAGACAGACAGACAGACAGACAGACAGTCGGGAACGGGAACTTATATGACTACTTATATGAATTAAATGAGATGCTCCCCACCAGGAGTTGGGCGATGCCGGGCCGGGTCAGACAGACAGACAGATAGATAGTCGGAACGGGAACTTATATGACTACTTATATGAATTAAATGAGATGCTCCCCATCAGGGTCTGGGCGAAGACGGGCCGGGTCAGACAGACAGATAGACAGACAGACAGACAGATAGTCGGTAACGGGAACGAGAACTTATATGACTACTTATATGAATTAAATGAGATGCTCCCCACCAGAGTCTGGGCGAAGCCGTGCCGGGTCAGCTAGTATATATATAAAACAGAGTGTATGTGACTTTGTTTGTTTGTTTGTATTGGATGGGTTCGATAACGGTACATCCGATTGAGATGAAATTTTCTACACGTCTTCCTTTCATTCCTGTGCAACCGACTATAATAGTTTCATAGTGTAAAATCTTCTACTTATTTAATAACATTTACTTTTTCATTTTTCATTATATAAGTTCTATATAGCAGGGGGACTTCACTCTAGAAAAGTTATTTCAAGGGGCATAACTTTTAATAACATTTCTATATACTTTATAGTCATATTGTTGGACTTACTTGCACTATTGTTAAACTCTTTGTCTATAGTTATTTTCAGGCATATGAGTTATAATAAATAATGATATAATCTTTAAGGCATTTTCAAAGTTTGCATAAAAATAATGCATAATGCATAACATTGTAACCCATCTTTTTCTGCTTAAAGAACTTATCAACTGTCATATCGGTGATTAAAAACAGTTTTCATTAAAAATAATGAATGGTGTGTGGAAGGACATTCTTTTAAGTTACTGTGCGCCAGGAGCTGGGCGAAACCACGCCGGGTCAGATAGATAGACAGATAGTCGGGAACGGAAGCTTATTTGACTACTTATATGAATTAAATGACATGCTCCCCACCAGGGACTGGGTGAAGCCGGGCCGGGTCAGACAGACAGATAGACAGACAGTCGGGAACAGGAGAGCTTATATGACTACGTATATGAATTAAATGAGATGCTCCCCACCAGGGACTGGGTGAAGCCGGGCCGGGTCAGACAGACAGATAGTCGGGAACGGGAGAGCTTATATGACTACTTATATGAATTAAATGAGATGCTCCCCACCAGGGACTGGGTGAAGCCGGGCCGGGTCAGCCAGACAGACAAACAAGCAGACAGACAGACAGACTGATAGATAGATAGATCCCCTCCAGGGCCTGGGCGAAGCCGGGCCGGGTCAGCTAGTATATATTATATATATATATATATATATATATATATATATATATATATATATATATATATATATTCAAAACAATGTTTTCCCGTAGTGAATTTGAATAACGAAGACACAAACAATAGATTGCACGATTTATTGCCTGGCATATTTCGCTGCATCTCGTCAGGTACATACTGCAGAAATCACACAACTTACGTGAAATTAACTAGATAAATCCTTCAAGTTGAAATATACACAATTTCGCACAGTAATGTCACTTATCTACCACGGTAATTTTAAGCTGACTAACATGTCTTTCTGTTTACACAATTCTGGCTTGCGTTGATAGATCATAATTTCTTCTGCAAATTTTAACAAGCGAAATTGTGTATATTTCAACTTGAAGGATTTATCTAGTTAATTTCACGTAAGTTGTGTGATTTCTGCAGTATGTACCTGACAAGATGCAGCGAAATATGCCAGGCAATAAATCGTGCAATCTATTGTTTGTGTCTTCGTTATTCAAAATATATATATATAACAGAATGTATGTATGTGGGTAGGGATGTATTGGATGCGTTCGGTAACGGTCCATCCGAGTGAGATGACATTTTCTACATGTTTTCTTTTCATTCCCGTGCAGCCAACTGTCATAGTTTGGTACTGTACAATCAGCTATTTACTTACTCAAATTTAATTTTGTAATTACATGACTTAACATAAGAAAAGTTATATAAAGGGACATAACTTTTAGTAGCATTGCTATATCTTAGGTTAAGTCCCCTGGCGATAGATAGAGAGGGTGGGATAGACGGAGGGAGAGACGGGCAGGCAGACAGATAGATAGACAGACAGTCGGGCCGGGTCGTCAAACAGACAGACAGACAGTCGGGAACGGGAACTTATATGACTACTTACATGAATTAAATGAGATGCTCCCCATCAGGGGCTGGGCGAAGCCCGGCCTGGTCAGACAGATAGATAGATAGATAGATAGATAGATAGATAGATAGATAGATAGATAGTCGGGAACGGGTACTTATATGACTACTTATATGAATTAAATGAGATGCTCCCCACCAGGGACTGGGTGAAGCCGGGCCGGGTCAGACAGATAGTCGGGAACAGGAGCTTATATGACTACTTGTACGAATTAAATGAGATGCTCCCCACCAGGAGCTGGGCGAAGCCGGGTCAGACAGACGAACAAGCAGACAGACAGATAGATAGATAGATCCCCGCCAGGGCCTGGGCGAAGCCGGGCCGGGTCAGCTAGTATATATATACAATGTAGAAAGGTTATATGGTCTTCCCTGTTCTGCATATGAATTGTCTGACCAGTCGCTGTATTTCTGGATTGCTGTGTGCAGGCACTCCGTCATTATCATTGGAGTCCCAGTTTTGACGAAGTAATCTCTTAGATCCCTTCGCTCCCTATTGAACTTGTCGCATGCTAGTAAGTAGTGTTCAATGGTGTTGTTTTCTAGGCATGCTCTGCAGAATGGGTTTTCTCTTGTGTCTTTCCAATTACCGAAGTCTGATTCTCCACAGCTGTCTATTTGCCGGTGCTTTCTTTGCCAGTGCTTTCATGTTGGTCTTGACTTGTGGCTTGTATCTGGTTTCACCCAGTACTTGGTATGCATGACGGCCTTTAGCGCTGTCTCGCCACTGTTTCCTCCATTCTTGAGAATGTGGTTGTTGACGATATTCTTCCCTTTTACTTTACATAGGCATGTGCTGATTTTATTATTGCTGGTTAGTCCTCGTTTCGCCGTTCTGTCTGCCTGTTCGTTTCCCGGGATACCCCTGTGAGCTGGTATCCATCCGATGGTGACTTGGCATCCCATGTACCTGAGGTTTGTGGCTGTCGCTAGTATCTCCTCTTTTATGTCGGGTCTGTTGCCTCTATTGAAGTTCCCGAGTGTTTGTACTGATGACAGGGAGTCTGTTAGTATACACAGTCTCAGTGGTGGTTTTTCGGCTGCGATCTCGTCCTTTCATTATGGCTACCAGGGCCGTGCATACTGCTCTCTGGTCTATTAGTTTGAACTGTTTCTTTAGCTTCCAGTCTGGGACCACTACTCCTGCTCCTACCTCTCCCTGTTCGTTCTTTATGAGGTTGTCCTTACTGATTTCTTGTATGAACTCCTCGGCCGCGTCTCTTGCATCTGTGTCCTCCGTGTCCTTGGTGATGGTCTTTGCTAGACTACAGTCAGTGAATGGGACTGTTAGTTCCCATGGTGTGATTGTTGGCTTGAACCGTCTTGTCTGTTTCAGGGATTTCTGCTAGCTCGATTTCTTCCTTCATCTTCTCTGCTGCTTCCCATCCTGCCGGTCTTTGCAGTTTAACTATTGGGATGCCCCCCCCCCCCCCCTTTTTTTTTTTTTGCTGCGGTTGTCACTGAGCGTTTGGTATCCAGGGTGGTCTTTGTCTTGTGCTACCTTTAGCCAGTAGTTATACGTCAGCTGTTTACGCCTCAGACTCAGTGGTAGTACACCCAGTGCTACCCCCATTGCTTCTTTGGATGTTCCTTTTCCAGCTCCCAGGATGGTGTTTAGCACTTGCGTCTGTATGGTGTCTAGCCTCCTCTTGTTGGCTTCTGATGCTGAGTCGTACACAATGCTGCCATATTCTAGCTTGCCTCTGATAAATGCTTTATAAAACAGCATTGTTTTGGTGTGGGCACCCCAACCGTTACCTTTTATCACCCGCAGTAGGTTGCTTGCTTTCTTGCATTTTTCTACTGTCTGGCATATATGTTTTGACCAGTTCATCTGTTCGTCCAGGGTCACTCCTAGGAAGACTGCTGTTTGTTCTATTAATGGCTGCCCCTTTTATCTCTATTTTCCAGTCCTTATTGGGATTTATCTTCTTATTGCTGCTAAATACCATGCTGACTGTTTTATTGGTGTTGATTTTGAAACCCCATTTTTCCATCCATGCGGTTAGCTTGTTTATCTGTTATTGGAGGTGTCCTCGTGTAGTCTTTGCCGCCTTACCACTCCTCCATATGGCGCAGTCGTCCGCGAATTTAGATAGTCCTGTTTTCTGGTCTTGAATCTCCTCTGTCAGGTCATTCACTAGTATTGAAAAGATTGTTGGTGAGATGACCGAACCCTGAGGGATGCCGTTCTCTTGCACATATGAGTCGGATACCTCATTCCCTATCCTCACTGGGAAGCTTCTATCTTTGAGGAAGTTATCTGTGTATTTGTAGGTTCTTCCCACTATGCCTACTTTCTTTATCTTCATTAGTGCGGCTTCTCTCCAGCATTGATCGGACGCCTGGGCTAGGTCCAGGAATACAGCCAACGTCTTTTCCCCTCTCTTGAATCCTTTCATTACATGGTTTTCCAATTTGATGATCTGATCCATCGTGCACCTGTTGGCTCTAAACTACTCTGATACGTTCTTAAACGAATATTAAAATATCTTCTATTTAACTATACTTTTTGCCTGTCCAAGGCGGAGTTGCTAGCATTATTTTTATCCGGCTGTTGTCATCAACCGATGTTTCAGGCATCACAGGATTACTTCTCTCGCACCACACAAGGAACTTGCAAGTCGTGTGAGAGGAAATGGATGATACATTTTATTGCCGTTGGCTCTTTACATTTACAAAACAGTCACTATCAAATCACACACAAAGCCACAGAATTGCCTATCACTAGTTTCCTAACCCTATTGCTAATATCTATCTATTTGGCTACAGAAAAACCCCTATCGACACTAAACGGTGCACTCGCTACGAAGTCAGTCCCCAGTCTGACTTTCCTACATGCGTGGCTACACAGCACGCGGAAGGACCTTGTACGCCCTTCGGCTTTTTGCGTGCGGTCACACTCAGCACGCGTGTAGCAGCTGTTTCCTATTGAGTGGCAATCCCTATTCTCCGTGGCTATCACGTAGGCGTGATTCTGTCGTGACCAGAGTGCTAACTATCTGGTCGACGCCTCCGTGTCTCATGAGAGAACTAGTTAATAGTCCCCCTTCCTATCACCTACCCTGCCCTCATATCGGGGCACGGTGTTACCTCTACTCTACTTGAGGTTTGACCACTCTTCCCGGTGGTCTTCTATCTTGAGGCAGACCTCAGATCCCTATCCTTCAGTCTTTGACACACACCCTCCCCTCCTGTGTTGCGTCTTCAACTTTGACTCATTGGTTGTGACGCAAGAGGTTTCTAAAAAATTAGTGTATCTAATTTTTGTCAAAGACTGTTTGATAACCTGGTTTTGGGTAACTGAATAGACTTCTACTGACTATTGTCACAATGTAGTATCACTTTACTTGGTTACTGGCAATCGCCACAAACTTGTCTGGTTGGCGTGAGCCCTATTCTCAATCGCAATATTATATTAATTAGAGGTATGTCTGAACCGGACCGTTGTCTTATAAGACCTGCCCTCAAATAGTAAATTAACTCACTACCCATACAAAGTTGACTTTCTTAGGGTCAACACATGAATTGCTTCATGTCCCCCATATAATATTAAACAACCATTACACAAGCTGTGTGCGACAGGCTTTATCTATCTCGCTTCCACGTGTAAAGTTATCTTTCACTGTTAAGTTAGAGTTTCGTTGTCTATTGTGTCCCCTGACCCAAGAGTTATCTCCCTTTGATTTACCAAAAATGTATGTAATTTACATGTTTGTTTTCCTGGATGTTTGCGTGTTTGAATCTAACTAATAGTATAATCTAATTTCTAACCTATGTGTCTATCTATCATGTGTATGTAAGTTAGTTTTGAAGTGCCATAATTCGGTTAAATGTGGCCACAAACAAGTGTATCACACTAATTCGTGACTACGTTTCCGTCTTATGAGACTTAAAATACTTTCTCTAAGATCTACACTAAACTACACACAATACATTCAACATAGCACATTTTCAACATCGAAAGCAAACACTTGACGCAGACAACAAATAAAAAGTCGCGTTGAGCGGCAGAAAAAATCCGCTGACTGATCTCACTTTCTCGTGTATAATTTACACATGCTCTCATTTTCACACTTCTGTCACACATCTTTTACCCTCACACTTATTTAAAAACCTTGTAGTGACACTGTACAAGTTTGGCTCAGTTTGACAAAGTTGAGCTTCATGACTGTGCGTAAATTGCTGCACGAGTCATGTATTTACAACATATTTACATGTAAGAGAAAGGGTTTGATGGTTTGTCCCCTGGTATTATTAATAACTAAATTCTACTGAAATAATACTCTAAATAATGACATATTACAAATAGCTCTATAAATATGGATTTAATGTGCTACCTACTGTCATCTAATTTAAGGGAAGTAATCTAACTATTTAAAATGAAATTGATGTGAGGTGAGTTATGTACCTTTCTTAAATGGGTAATGTGAAATGTAATAAATTATAAATAATGTTTTTAAATGAAAGAAAAGAAAGAGAAGAAAAAAAGAAAAAATATATATATATATATATATATATATATATATATATATATATATATATATATATATATATATATATATATATATGATTGATATTTTTACTCTAAATGGTGTAAATGATGTATGTCCTTTTATCTTATACGGTGTAAACTAATGATAATACTAAATGAATAAGTTTGTTAAATGGACTGGTTCATTAAGATGGAATGAACTCAAATGGAGTGAAACTAAATGAATTGTAACGAACTAAATGGTACTATTCCTATCTAAGCTTTAATCCTAGTTTATAACTAGATGTTATTAAGTCTAAATTAATATCCTAATCTACTTTTAAGCTAAGTAAGTGGGTAAATTAATGATCTATCTAAACTAATAAAAAAAATGAAAACTATTATATTTCCTAAATCCAAATGTATCTTAGAGTGACCTAATCTAACTCTAATTTATCACTATATTAAAATGTTATAATACATATCACAATAAGTTTATATATACATGGTATTCAATTACCTCAGGTTAGTTGTGGCCTTAATGTTTAGAAATTGCTTTCATAGGCATGATATATATACACAATTGGCCTGGGTATATTAAATACATTGCACAGTCATATTTGTGTCCTATGGGTATTGCACCTGTAGAGTTCGCTGGTGTCATAGACAAGTATTTTCGTGTCTGTTATTTATGTACTGTTATGACACTGTTCTTCTATGCTTACACAGAAGGTTCACCGGCACATATATGGAGCTTAGTATGTAACGAGCTGTCTTAGTTCACACGGTGATATACTCGTTTTCGAAGCACAGTTCTTATCTTGATGTCTACAGACATATGGTAGTTCACTGTTCTTAGTACATGGTTCAGAACATAATGTCTATGTATTCGTAATGTATATCATATAGAATATTCTAATGTACTAATCTAACCTCTATTACTCTACCTCAGATGGTCGACTCAGGGTATCAGCCAGAATGTTATCCTTACCCTTAATATGCTCTATACTAAAAGTATAATTTTGGAGTATTAACGACCACCTGTAGATACGGTCATTCCGATGGACACCACTTTGTATAACCGTGATTGGGGGAGTTGTCAGTCTGGACAACGAAGTGAACACCCGCTAGAAATCGATGCAGCTTCCTCACCGCATAGATGACGCTAAGGGCTTCCAACTCTGATATGGAATATCTGGACTCAGCAGGTGTGATCTTGCGGCTCACGTAGCAAATCGGATGGAAGATGCCATCATAAAATTGGCCTAATACTGCAGCGATGGAGATCCTGCTGGCATCTGTCCTAAGATAATAAACGAGCCCAGGATTAGGCAAGCGGAGGATTGGTACATTACTAAACAGGATTTTCAATTTTGACAATGCAGAAATTAATAATGCATCTTTGACATCTAATTTTACAGATGCTTTTAAAACATTTGAAAATACACTTGTAATTTCAGCTAAGTTTGGTATGAACTTGCTATAGTAATTTACTAACCCCAAAAGGCTTCTGACCTGCTTCTTTGTTGTAGGCATGGTCAGGTTCATAATTTTGGTAATAATTCTATTGTCAGTTTTAAGTTGACCTTGTGAAATCACATGACCCAAAAAATCAATTTCTTGTAGGCCCAATTCGACTTTGCTCAGTTTGACAGTGAGACCGAAGAGTCGCAACCTATCGAAGACATGTCTTAGTTTCAGTAAGTGTGTTGTCCAGTCATCTGTATGAACACATATATCGTCTATATACATCACTGTATTCGTCACTCCATGAAGTAGATCCCTTGTTAAGCGTACGAAAGTGGCAGGAGCGTTTCGAAGTCCGAAAGGAAGAAAACGCCACTCGTAAAGTCCTGAAGGTGTTGAAAAAGCGGTAAGATGAATGGATTGAGTCTGCATAGGGACCTGCCAATATCCCTTAGTCAGATCTAATTTAGAAAAGATTTTGGAGGTGGACATGTCAAGAATAAGATCTTCGCAGGAAGGAATTGGTTCTGCGTCGATCTTAGTGACGTTGTTGAGTTTTCTATAGTCCACACACAAACGAATTGTGGAGTCTTTTTTCTTAACAAGGACTATTGGAAAGGAGTACTCAGATGTAGATTTCTGAATGATCCCACTAGCTTCTAAATTAAGAATTTCCTTATTCAGATTTTCTCTATAGCTGAGTGGGATAGAGTACGGCCTGCATTTGATAGGCTTAGAGTCCGAAAGAAGAATGGAGTGCTCGATTCTGTCCGTCCTACCTGGAATGTCAGAAAATATGTCTTTATACTCCGTCACTAATTCTATTAATTGTCGTCGTTGACCGTCTGTTAGTCCCTGTTCTATCCGTATGCTATCCAATGTTGCAGTCTTGTCTACAATGGGAACAGGTAGTTCCATTCCGTCGTCGTCTACCTGATTCAGTACGGTAGTGGTGCTAAGTGCGTATTCTGTATTCTCACTAAGTGTATGCATCTCGTCGGATTTGCCAGTCTCGCTAACTAGTGTAGTTGCGTTGTGTACGTCTGTCGTCTCATCAATAGGTGTGAATGCATTGTGTTCGTCTGTCTCTACTTCTGTCTCTTGTCGTGAAAAGTAAGGTTTCAACATGTTGACATGGAATATCTTTAAGTGTCCGTTTATTGATATTTCATAGTCAACATCTGAAATTTTTCGTACCACCTTGAATGGCCCTTGCCATGAGGTCAATAATAAATTTCGTTTGTCTGGAAGTAACAAAAGTATGTCTTGATCTGGTTCAAGATCAATTGTTCTCGCACCTTTGTTTGCATATTGGCGGTAGATTTGACCCTTCCTCTCCAAAGCTGCCTTAGCTATGATACACGACTTCATGATTTTATCTCGTGTTTCTGTCACCATTTCATAAGCTGTTTTTGGGGTTGGAATTTCAATGGAATTGGTTATTACCTGATGATAAATGGTTAGGGGTCCACGTGGGTTAGCCCCATATACTAATTCAAACGGTGAGAAACCCGTGCTTGAATGGGGAATCTCCTGATAGGCGAACAGCACTGTTGGTAACAGTGTATCCCAATCAGCTGGGTTTTCTGCTGTTACCTTAGCCAGCATATGCTTAAGATCTCCGTTAATTTTCTCTACTATACCATTGCTGGCTGGATGATACGCTGTTGTAAAATGTTGTTTAATCCCTAACATTTTTGTAAGGGCTTGCGTTGCAGCCGATATGAATTGAGTTCCACGATCGGATAAGATGGTACGTGGAAATCCGAATCGTGAGAACAGGTGTAGAAATACATTGGCAACGTCTTTGGAGGTGATGTATTTCAAAGCTACTGCCTCAACCCACCTTGAACACAGGTCGACCATTGTTAATATGAAGCGATTTCCTTTGCTGGACACCTGATTCAGGGGTCCAACAATATCTACCGCCACACTCTCAAATGGCCTAGAAGCCAGTGTAGAAGGTTGTACTTCAGCTGTAGGATGTTTACCCTTACGTACTAGTTGTTGACAGACATTACAAGAACGACAAAATAATTTTATATCATTACAAAAACCTGGCCAATAGAAATGAGCCTGAATTCTGGCCCTGGTTTTGTCGTATGCAAGGTGACCAGCAAACGGTGACTCATGTGCAATCTTTAGCACAGTCAGGCGGTGTTGTACAGGTAACACCGTTTGCTGAATCTCATGGTTACCAGTTGTATAATACCTAGTAAGAATACCATTATTCAGTCTAAAAAACCATGATGCATTCTTGGTCACTTTGGCTTTTTCTTTCAATAATTTTAAATATGGAGACACACTAGGATCAGCTTTCTGCTGTTCTATGAATTTTTGTCTGGTATCATCTGTGCTAGTTGGTGATAGCAACAGTAGTCTCTCATCTTGTAGTGTGTCTTGATGTTTCAAAGTGTCTGCTCTGGTTGTTGCATTAGCTGCATTTAATTTTTCCCATGCAGCTATTTCATTGCTGGTGCATTGTTTCAATTGGGGTAAGCAGCCCAAAATTAAATCAGTACAAGGACTGTCAAGTATTGCACAAGTAAAGGTACCAGAAAAGAAAGGAGTGTTAATACGGGCTTTGGCCAAAGGGTAAATTTCAATGTTACCCGAAAAGGTTCGGCATTTGACTGAGTCACCTGTATAATCATTTGGATTCACCAGTTCCTTTCTAAGACCAATAAGGGTGCTGCCGCTGTCCAGCAAACATTGGCATGGTCTGTCGTTGACCATTGCATTGTGGAACACCAAATTGCCTCTGGAGGCTAATGCTGCATTTACACTCTCAGTTGAGAATGGTACTGTATGTCCACATTCTAATTTTCCGTCAGCATGAAATTGGTGACATCGCTCACAACTGTCAAAGCTCAATATATCGTTTACACAACACACATCTTCAGACTGGTTAGCAGGTAATGCATTTTCAACTTCACACTCAGAGTCACTACCACTATCAGAAGATGTATCAATCAAAATAGCATTGTTGGCTTTCATACGTTGGCGGCCCAGGCATTTATTTGAATAATGGCCGTAGCTGGAACAGAAGAAGCATTTGACTGCACGCCTGTATGCAGTTCTTTTGTTTTGTTGCTTCTTAATGACATTCTCAAGATGTGCCGGATAATTAGGCGATTTGTCACACATAGAATAAGTGTCATGCAAAAGTTGACAGTAGATACATTTTGACACTTTCTTATCTTTCTTGTCGACTTTATGAAATGGTTTTCTATTACTCTGATAGTTTTTAGGTTGGTCCTTTACAAAAGAAACTATTTCAGAGTTGCTATCTGAAGTCTTAAAAATATTTCTATTTGAAGAAAAATATGCCGAGCCTTTCTTTTCAAATTGTTCTATGGTCTCAATGTCTGACTGCTGCAGGAATTTAGCAAAAGGAGATGGTATAGTGGATATGACTTTATCCATGGCTATTAGATTTTTAAGTCTATCAAAGTCTTTTCCTATGTTAGCTGCGTTAAGCCACCTATTTAGTACACTTTGGACATTTGAGACGTAATCAATGAAAGTCTCACTAGGTTTTGGTTTTAAATTTGAGAACTGAACCTGATACCCAGGGGCATCAAGTAAAAAGTGTTGCATTATCCTATCATGGATGTACTGATAGTTAGATCTAAGATCAGTTGGTATAGATTCTATCACTTTAAGGGGCTCACCACTCAGGTTCTTCATATAGAGCATAGCCCACATCTCTATTGGAACTTGGTGGTATTTAAACTGATACTCGACATTTTCTGTCCAGGCTGATATGGAATCTTCTTTACAGAATGGTTTGATAATATTTTTGTATTTATTGAACTTATTTTCTTCTTGTTGACTTTTTAATTTAGTAGCAGAGATCTCTACGTGTGAGTCTACATCCATACCTTTCATCTTTAACTGTGTCTCTGATTCTACTTGTATTTGTTTTTCCTTAACTCTTGCCATTTCATCTATCTCTCTTTGTTTTATTTCTAAGTCTTTTTGTTTTAATTCTTTTTCCTGATCTGACTGCTTTTGTTTTAATTTTTTTTCCTGATCTAATTGCCTTTGCTTTAAATCTAATTCCCTTTGTTTAATCTCTCTATCATGTTCTAACTGCTTCTGTTTTAATTCTAATTGATGTTGTCTTTCCTGAGCGAGTTCATCTCTCTCTGCATCTTTTGCTTCTTTAAATTTCTTATCAGCATATTGTTCTAAGTCCTTCCCTGTGTATTGTAACTCCTTGCCAGCTTTTATGAAGTCATCTAACGTTGCCATGTTGTAGGGAGACTAGATAGATTTGACAGGCACTCGAATATGTATTTACTTATTTATCTTAGATAAGGCTTATTTATCTTAGATATGTTATGTTCTTTAATCTCTGAGCACTACAAATTGTACAGCTAGTTTATAACCTGGAAAAATTTTTTTTCCTGAAAAACAGAGCACAAAAATATGCTAATGCATCACAAGCTGAAAAAGAGATGCATTATTAATAACATTGCATGCCAAATACGTAGGATATACTCATCTTCACGTTGTAGAAAATCAGGTACAATCGTTTGGTCACTCAGGTGCAATCGTTTGGCACTGCGGCATACACACGAGTTACTTATTTACTCAGCTGTTGTTCACCCTGGTTCACAAGAGCAGTAACAATTAACAAATTGCAACCGACATATTATTTTTGACAAATTGGTACAATGACAATGACATGCCCCCGGACAACTATAATGTATTTAAATTAATATTAATTGTCAATGTCCTGTCTTCGTTCTAACGTTTTATGCCTTTCGTCCCTAATCTAGTTTAATCTATGGAAGTGTTGTGCAGACCAAGTCTAATTTGCATAGCCGAAAGTAGTGCCCTCGCGACGGTAAACACATAGAAAAAATATGAAAGAAAATCAATAACTGCTTTGAAATAAATATAAATGTAATAATAATGTGTAAATAAATAAATATATTCATTCAATAACTTAAATAAATAAATAATAGTTAATATAAAGCACAGATTCAGGCGGGCAGCAGCTTGGCGATTTGTAAACAATCAGATGCTGAATGCTAATGGCTAACACAACTGCTTGTCAATCGTAATACGTCAGAGGCGCAGCGCTATTTTTAGCTTGCAAAAATCGATAATGTCGCCGGCTTGTGTATCGCTCCGCCATGAATCATATCTGATAATTATTCATAATCAAATAAATAATTACATAAATAAATGAAAGAAAGTAATAATATCAATACTTACAACCTTGAAGAACACATGATTTAAGTACATAATATTTCAATAAACACAAATAAACATTATTTTGTCACGATAGGCACAGCTCAGCTCGCAATTTGTTCTAGTCTGCACACGTCATCAGTCACTGACACAAATTAAACCTTGTAATTCACTACTTGTAACCTTAGTCTAGAGCCGTGGGTGAGTGTATTAGCTTGAACTTTCGTCCAAGCCACACTTCTGACACCACGTTAATCCTTGCCTGTCATCAACCGATGTTTCAGGCATCACAGGATTACTTCTCTCGCACCACACAAGGAACTTGCAAGTCGTGTGAGAGGAAATGGATGATACATTTTATTGCCGTTGGCTCTTTACATTTACAAAACAGTCGCTATCAAATCACACACAAAGCCACAGAATTGCCTATCACTAGTTTCCTAACCCTATTGCTAATATCTATCTATTTGGCTACAGAAAAAAACCCTATCGACACTAAACGGTGCACTCGCTACGAAGTCAGTCCCCAGTCTGACTTTCCTACACGCGTGGCTACACAGCACGCGGAAGGACCTTGTACGCCCTTCGGCTTTTTGCGTGCGGTCACACTCAGCACGCGTGTAGCAGCTGTTTCCTATTGAGTGGCAATCACTATTCTCCGTGGCTATCACGTAGGCGTGATTCTGTCGTGACCAGAGTGCTAACTATCTGGTCGACGCCTCCGTGTCTCATGAGAGAACTAGTTAATAGTCCCCCTTCCTATCACCTACCCTGCCCTCATATCGGGGCACGGTGTTACCTCTACTCTACTTGAGGTTTGACCACTCTTCCCGGTGGTCTTCTATCTTGAGGCAGACCTCAGATCCCTATCCTTCAGTCTTTGACAGCTGTATTAACCCGTGCACAGTGCGGGTTTCGCAGTATGCACGCCTGTTTTTCCGCAGCATCATAGTTAATGCAGTACTCTATGTCCATGGAGTTCGCTCTGGAATAATTGTTAGGGGGATACCAGCTGTGGGAAGATCGATGGTCTCTGCAGAGTCGTTTGGCCTGGTGGATAAAATTACTTCTTTTCAACCTCCCTGTAGCTAAGTTTTCAAATCTGTTCTTCATACGGTGGCCTGGCAAGCTGAGGAACTTTTCTGCTTGTATTTGCGTTTTCGTATCTCTGTGCTCTCTCAGTGCTCGTGTCCTCCCCATCTCCATTTCCACTATAGGGGTTGATCTCATCCCTCCTGTGGTGACTCTATCTAAGTGCTTGATTTTGCACCTTGTTAAGTTCTTGTAGTGTGGTTTTTGATGCTGAACACCACGCTGTTGACCCGTATTCCAGGTGTAGTCGTATGCTCTGTTGATAAACTTTGCTAAGTATTTTCCCACTGGCTCCCACGTAGCTTTCTCGGGATGGCTATTTTCCTTCTGGCTGTTGCAACTGCTTTGTTGATGTGCTTTCTCCATGTCAGCCTGCCATAAAATGTTACTCCAAGGTATGTAGGTTCTTTATCTTCTCTTAGGGGTGTTCCATTTACCTGGATGATCCTTGCGTTTTGTTTTGGAGAGAGGGTAAATAAAGTAGTGCTGCACTTGTCAGTGTTTATGCTGACACACCATATATTTGTCCATGCAACAAATGTATCTACAGCTCTTTGTAGTACTCTGGTGGCCACTGATGCATGTTCATTTGTGCTCCATAGAACCAGGTCATCGGCGTACATTTCCGTTTTAATTCCATGCGGTAGATTAGCAACAAGATCATTGATGAAGATTAGAAAAAGTGTGGGGGACAAGACTCCGCCATGGGGAACACCGTGACGCAGTAGTACTTTCTTGCTCTTGAGTCCGTCTATCTGTACTCGGGCTCTTCTGTTGTGCAAGTGTGCTTTCACCTATTTGTACATTCTTCCATTGACTTTGCAGTTTCTCAGTTTCTTGTGACGTGTAGCCAGAATTTATACCATACACGTTACTTACCAAGAACCGTCTGTGTACGATCTCTCTTCTTGTCTGGTTTTACCAACTAATGAGAAAATAACCGCTGCGCGCCCCTTTATATACGGTCGGCGTGGTTAAATCACCAGCTAGAATGTGGGCAGTCCAATCTGGGTGGGATTTTATTGTAAAACAACTAGATATTCTGTTTAAAATATGTCTAGTCAGCGATTCTACCCTGTGTGTATCTATAATCACCATCAGCTGTTTTCAGAATGTTTTCAAGCATTTCCCAAAAATCCCCTCACCCCCCCCCCCCCCCCCCCACCCCCACCACCCAAAAAATGCTCTGGCCATGTTTAGGTCTGTTCACCACCCTAACTGCCAGGTCAGTTCATCCCGGGTTTTTCCTATGACGTGCCTAGACACGCTTTCACCAGCAGCTACACGATGAGTTATCAGGAGTTCACTTCTTCGTGAGTTCAGGTCAGAGAACGTCAACGGTTCTAGAGTTGTTTGGATTATCACCTATAGTTTATATAATCAATAAGAATACTGAGACAACAAAGGTGTACAGAGGGATAGAAAGATACAGAGAGAGAGAGAGAGAGAGAGAGAGAGACGAGATCAGGGAGATTCTAACAAGGGAGAACAAGAAACTCAAGATCACCAGTGCTGAGAGGATCATCGGAAAGAACAACATCCCCTCCAAGGTCGTCATAGTAACATCAGAGGACCGAGTGATCCTTCAATTCATCATATGGGTCAAGAGAGACCAAGTTCCAGAGCACTACATACCGAGAGTGCTGCAGTGCTTTAAGTGCCAGAAGTTGTGGCACACCCGTGCCACCTGCAAGATTAAGGTGGAGGTGTGTAGATACTGCACCGGACCCCACCCATACGGTCAGTGCCAGCAAGTAAAGACCGACAAGGTCTTCAGGAGGCCTAACCCTAACAGAAAGTGCGCCAACTACCTCGACTGCCCCCTGTCACCAAGATAGCAAGGAAGCCATGAAGATTGCCATAAAATCCAACCTACCATATAAAGACGATAGGAGGCAGTACGAGGCAACCAATCACTCATAAAAAGCGACAAAGCGCATCTGGACGGACAACTGAATAACCTGCGATCAAAGTTCAACAGCATGGACGAAGAAAAACACAAGACGCAAGAGACTCAGATAACAGCCGCTCAGCGGATCCTGGACGAAACGAAGCAAGTTCTGCAGAAGATTGAGCAGGATGTCGCTCGAATGGCAGCTATAAAGGCGGAGACAGAAGAAATACTATCAAGCATGGAGGAAGAACAAGACAAAACGCAAGAAACACAGATGTCGGCCGTTCAGTGCACTCTGGGCTATCTGAAGCAAATTCAGCAGAAGATTGAGCAGGATGTCGCTTGTATGGCTGCTATAAAGGCTGAGGCTGAAGAACAACTATCAAAAATACAAGAAGTGAAAGAAAAGACAGGATACTCTACGAGGGATATTAGAACTGCTCAGGACCAAGACAGCCATACCTGAACCAGAAGATACAAGAACACAGACAGAAGAACCAACAGATCAAGGAACAATATAGCTCACCGCCA
This sequence comes from Cepaea nemoralis, assembly GCA_014155875.1. NCBI lineage: Eukaryota > Metazoa > Mollusca > Gastropoda > Stylommatophora > Helicidae > Cepaea > Cepaea nemoralis. Next base: position 22,440 of record JACEFZ010001472.1, read on the forward strand.
AGATCGGGATGGCAAACACCGAGAAGATTCGAAGGCAACCCAAGACGGGGAAATAGGAGGAACACCAAGAGAGACGACAACTGGCTGAAGAAAACAGCACCATATGGCGGGGTGAGCACACAACAACTCCAAGCCTCAACAAGTGCGCGACTCTGTCCCGACATGAAAAACCTAACGAGAATGGAATGAATAAAATCAACCCATCAGAAGCCAGGAAGCCGACAACAAGCAGCCCAACAAAGACAAACTACAAGCTACACCATAAATACCCCAATTATAGCCAAGTCGAAAACTCTAAGGCTGAAGGGAGTATTCGTACCAAAAATTGGATTGGATTGGACAAATCAATGGCTACGGCCATACCACGTTGAAAATATCGAAGGACAGCCTGAAGGACAGGCTACGATCAAGCATCACGCCAAGATATGTCATTGACTGGGTTCTACTCAAAAGGCTCCCATCCATTCTTACTGCCGGCAGGTCTGTGTTCACAATATGGTTGTTTAGGGAGAACCATGTAACCGATGCCTTTGCAGGGTTGACAAGGGCAACGGCATCAGCAGACCATGAGGAAATTCGATCTAGTTCGTCCTGCATATCATTGGCAACCGCCTGTCTATCTCAACCCTGTCGATACACGAGAATGTCGTCAGCAGATGACAAAGTCCTACCCCTCCCGTCCAACTGTTGTTCAGTGATCGGCACCGTATACGCGTTGAATAGTAATGGTGTCAGTGGTGAACCCTGCGGCAATCCTGGACATATCGTTATTGGCTCAGAAGACCAACTCCCGCATCTTAGCACCACCTTCCTTTGGAGCAGAACTGCAGCTATCCATCGTACAAGGTGAGGGTACACTTTCAGTCTGAGGAGGGTTTGCATGAAGTGCTTGAAGGATACTTTATTGTATGCGTCCTCTAAGTCTATGGCGGCCGCACATGTCTCTTCTCTGACCTGAAATCCTTCGTAAACATCTTGAGCAAAGACCGCCGCATTCAGCCATGATCTTTGTTACGTCTGTATCCTCCAAGTGTGGGCGGGAAGCAGCTGAGTTGTTCCAAGTCACAAGTAAGTCTGTGTGCTACAATTTTCTCCAGTAGCTTGCCAGCAGTGTTCTGCATCGTAATGATTCTGTAGCCGCTTATCTTGGAATGGTCTTTGTTCGGTTTTGGCAGCGGTAGCAAGTAGCTGTGTAGCCATTCTTCTTTGACCTGACCCCTCTGGATACTGGTGTTGAATTCTCTGGCCAGTTTTTCCATGTCATCATCTGACATCACCAGTAGGTCACCATATCGGATGCCGTCTGGGCCTGGGTGATTTCTTGAGCATCGCACGCATTATCTCAGCTGTGATTATCCATTCTTCGTTTGTCCCGACCGCCTCGCACAACTGAGATAGTGTCGTTGTAGCGGGCTCGTCTTTCTGGTCAGTAGTAGCGTGCAAGAAGGGCCTTACCTTTATCCGCATCCGACTTTTTCCATGCGAGGTCTGTGCCTTGAAAGTCTGGAATACCCCTACGTTGTGCAGCACCGTTCATGCTCTTATGGAGGCGCCAGAATGTCGTAAGAGATCGCTCGGAGCACACTTTCCTGCAGAACTAACGTCATTCATTCATTAGCATGTCCTTTGCAGAACCTCGCTCCCATAACAATCTTCCGGAAAATCTCTCGATCATAAGCAAGATGTCCCGCGTCTGATACACCCATCTGGAGATCATCCGCCACATCCTACACCCATCTGGAGATCATCCGCCACATCCTGCACCCATCTTCTCTTTGGCCTTCCTCTCTTCCCAGGCATATACCCCTCCATTATTGTTCTCTCCAGACTTTCGTGACCAAAATATTTCAATTTTCTTTGTTTTATCGTCTTTTAATAGCCAACCTTCTTCAATATTAAACTCTTGAAGTATAGATGCATTTATTCTTTTCTTTACCCAAGATATTCTTAGAACTCGTCTATAACATTTATATTCAAAGGCGTTTATGCGCTGTTCAGCTTGTTTAGTAAGTGTCTCACAGGCGTATGTTGCAATGGGAAAGATGCATGCTCTTAAAAATCTAATTTTTGTAGTTCTGCCTGTCCCACTCCATAATTTATTCATTGACTAACGTCAACGACACCTAATTAAGGCTAACAATGTTGTCTGTGTTGTAGATCACTTTGTCTGTAAGCATCATTAGGATTCCGGACACACTCACCTGTGAGTTTCCCTCGGAAAACACAAAAACCGTGTGTTAAAGAAATCATGTTTCTGTTTTCCCATCCAATTGCCATATATGTTCAACGTGGTATGTCCGTAGATAATGATCTGTGGTGGTTGGTGGTATATGTACTTTTGGGATTCAACGACACCTAATCTCATCTGCCAACAAAGGATCACTCCCGCGGCACACTTAACACTAAGTAAACAAATGGCTGGTTAGGACGCAGTGACAAAGATAATAAGCCACCATTGTAAGCCGACGCTTCAATGACGCGTACTCAATGGAACACGGGAGATTATCTGCTTATACCGGCGACCAAGTCAGTGCTTTTAGTAAACAAATCTCCAGATAAGATGCAGCTAAACTTACACACCGGCATTTCAAGAAAAGTCATGTCATTATGAATTCCATCGTCAATGATCTTTCAACGCATTTCCGCCGAAGCCAGTCGCCTGGCCCAATACAACAAGCGCAGCACCATCACCTCCTGAGATGTGTTTCCGGGGGTTTTTTTTCACGTGGACTTCTAGTAGCAAAATGTCCCCTGGTCTCTGGGTAGTGAGATCGGACGCCCATTTGTTTTATTGCGCACGTAAAAAATCCCTTGGCAGTTGGAAAGCGAAAATGAGTAGCCTAATGGCGCGTCCCGTGCAAAATTTCGAGTTAAAAATCTACCCAAAGTATTTCATGATCCTCGCCAGTGCTACAGAGTTCGTGCATTGGGCTGAGATTCTCCGGCCTCGGGCTTGAGTTGGGAGTAGAACGGAGCACTTATGGGTTACACCTATGTGCCGTGATGTTGATCCATGAGTACAAATCTATCCTGTGAAGTGTTTATACATGATTACAAAACTCGCAAGTGATCCAGCTGTCCAATGATGTGTTTATACATGAGTACAACTCTCTCCAGTGATCCAGCTGTCCAATGATGTGTTTATACACGAGTACAACTCTCTCCAGTGATCCAGCTGTCCAATGATGTGTTTATACATGAGTAAAACTCTCTCCAGTGAACAACTCTCTCCAGTGATCCAATGATGTGTTTATACATGAGTACAACTCTCTCCAGTGATCCAATGATGTGTTTATACATGAGTACAACTCTCTCCAGTGATCCAATGATGTGTTTATACATGAGTACAACTCTCTCCAGTGATCCAGCTGTCCAATGATGTGTTTATACATGAGTACAACTCTCTCCAGTGATCCAGCTGTCCAATGATGTGTTTATACATGAGTACAACTCTCTCCAGTGATCCAGCTGTTTAATGATGTGTTTATACATCGAGTACCAAACTCTCCAGTGATCCTGCAGTGTCTAATGATGTGTTTATACATCGAGTACCAAACTCTCCAGTGATCCTGCAGTGTCTAATGATGTGTTTATACATAAATTCTTCTTCTGCGTTCATCAGGAGTTTTTTTATTTTCTTTTTTGGATGTGATTGCGTTGTACCTGTTTACAGCAGAGCTGCGTTCTTGCGCCCTTAGGCTGATACATCCGATTTCTGCGGGCATTAGTTGACTGGGTTAACCGTCCCGGGGATACATAAATATCAGGTGTTCACTTTATGTTATTTAGCTGTGACATCACCACACTTCTGACAAACTCGTTCTCAGGCTCTCTTGATTCCAACTTCAGCCTGTCTTTAACAAAACAAATATTCAAACAAACAAAAAATACAAGAAGCAATTTAGAACACCCAGAATTGTTTTTAGTATTAATAATGGTGATTCTCCTGTTGGCACACACACAAACATACAGCAAACTACAAATATGAAATGGGGGAAAAGGGGGGGAGGGAGGTAAAAATAGATTTATATAACCTCACCAGAAAACAAAGCAGGTTTAAAATGTGACTTGACAGAAATACAATAAAAATATGACTGACATAAGATAGAAATAGGAGAGAAACTGGCATGGACTCATTGTCATGTCTTGGCACCAGTGACTTGCTGCACATTGTCATTCTGCAAACTCACTTTATGCATGGACAATGTCCTAGAGATGCCAGACTTTCCAATCTGGAGAACCATGCTGTTTTCTCATGCCTTTACAATTCCACACATTGAGCCTGCACATGCTCCGCTTGGTTGCCGCAGTAGTAAAGTTAGTTGCACATCCTTTATAGGACGTTATATTTTTTGGCTGTTTGTAATTTCTTGGCAAGCTTACGTTCAGTAGTTGCCACTGTTTCTGAATGACCGGCACTCATACCACTGTATGAAAACCAGCGTAAGGCAGTCTGCTTCCAAATCACCTGCAGCAGTGTCTTGAATGCAGTATGCAGGAATGCAAATCGCATTCATAACCTCTTCAAAACAGTGCCAGCACACTGCCTTAACAGCAGGCTAAGCAAACACGTGTACTCTGCCAGCTGTTAAATCTTTGGTGGACAATGGCAGGTGAATCCATGAGGGTTTAGACAGCCACTGCTAGTGTGCAGAAAGTCATAAAGAGATGATCTACATTAGTCACACACACATGCACATGGAAGAAAAGATATGTTTAAAGCAGCCAATGTGTAAGAGATAGATCTACGCTAGCCTGCATCTGTGACCATTTCACTGTCATGTTCTCACTAAACTAGCAACTTCTTCTATGCAGCTTGGAAGACCACAACAGCCTAAGACAACCTAGCCCTCCTGTATTGTGAGGATGTCATACCGTGCCAGTGATACCAGCATCATACATCACTATTATCAAGTGCCTCACTAACTGGTGTGGGTGATCATAACTCTGCACCACCCTCATCAAAATAATCCTACCAGTGCTGGGGACTGAATCCAGATTACCGTCCCATTAGGGTAAGTGCACTAACCACTACGCCTACTTAATTGATGATACTATAGTGCGTTCAAAAATGTTTGCCTCCCGTATAAAAATCCATAACTCAGTAACCAACTGAGGGAAAATTATGAGATTTAGCATATAACCTTATCATTATGTACCCCTCAACAACACAATATTTGTATTGAGATTGTACATGAGATCTCAATGTTTGTTTATATGTGGTATATAATTTACGAGTCAGATATTAAGTGCATATTAAGTAATGTATTATATCTTCACAGAAACATCAGTGTTCAATAATGAATATTCTCCGTGGTGCACAGGAATTTCCTTATGAGAAGCACGTCACATAGTGGAACAGAATTGTTTAGAATCATTACACGAATTTATGTGCATTACTGTAAAACAAGTTTGTTAGCGTGAATTAAATACATTTTCTCCAAACCATCACAGAAATTAGCTGCTTTCCATGATTTCAGTTGCCTTTGGACCTATCGAAGACATATTCCCTGGATGGGAGTAAATATAAGACAGCAAGAAAAATTTCATACCGATGAACGTGAATGAGGGCAAATATTTGTGAATGCACTATAACACTAATTAGGTGGTGCAGTGGCTAGCAAGCTTGCCTGTGGACTCAGGGAAGATGTGTGTGGGAATCCCCACCACAGCTGGGATCTTGAGAAAACTTGACCTGGATTCCCAGGTGGACCCGGCCTGACATGGGTCCCAGGACGCCCCTGGGAAATAAAGGCAGCCAACTACATCACACATAACGTGTTGATTAGTCTATAAAAATGTGGAGCTAGCACTGTTAAACGTAATATGCCTGAAGATGTGAAAACAGTCCTTTACTGACTACTTTACAAAAACAATGGTAACATTCTGAATGCAGCAACTCTCCGGGAAGACATTAGTTAAATCACTGACCATCATTGAGTGTTTCTAGACAATTGTGCCAAATGATTGCCTTCAGTATGATTCATTATAAACATGGTCATGTCCAAGTCGCCTATGAAACTATCAACTAATGCTGTTGGCGTCCAAGACATCAGGAGATGGCACAAAGAGATGCTGAATGCATGTTCTAGCCCTGGGCATTGACAATGTCCAAGAATTCTGGCTTTAGAGATGCTCCACCAACTAAGAATCCATCAATGTCTGCCTTCTTTGCTAACTCAGCTGCGTTGGAGCCTTTCACAGATCCTGTTTAGAGAAAAGACAAGGAAAGCAGATTTCAGTGATAATATATAAAAATAATCACACATCAATCAGGACTAAAGTGGGGGTTATAGCAGCGTTAGATTTCATTAGAAGGCAGCAAGTAAAATGGTTTGGCCATGTAACTAGATTACCAACCAACAGTATACTACAACAAGCAATGATGCACAGACCAAAAGGACGCAGAAGAGGAGGCTGACTGTGTAAACAATGGACAGAGGGAATAGCATGGGAATCTCAATACATGAAGACTGAAAATGGGCACTCACCTGCTGTTTATGCTTCACCTCGACACTGCAAGGTACAAGAGGAACAAGATGAGATAAGACACATCAATCTCAGGTGGACACCAAAGTCTGATAGCAGATGTTAGAGACAATGACATGAAAATAAAAGACACAATAGGGTGATACTGACATGCTGACACAAGATTAAACAGTTACAGATAGACATCAATGATTAAATCATATTTCCTGACAATAATACAGCAGCGATGAAGATAAAAGACATACAATAAAGTGAGACAGATGCACAAGATTAAACAGAACAGAACGACATCAATGAATGAATCATATATCCTGATGGCTGCACTGGAGAGGTGATGATGACATTGCAGACAAAGACAGACACTATACTCACCACCATAGATGATTCTGGTTCGATTAGCCACATCAGCAGAGACCGTCCTCCGCAGCCATTCCCTGATCTTCTCATGAACTTCCTGGGCCTGCTCCGGAGACGCAGTCTTGCCAGTACCAATGGCCCACACAGGTTCGTAGGCGATGACCACACGAGACCAGTCTGTGATTTTGTCTGAAAATGAAAGGGACAATTTGTGCATGCCATCAAGTTTGAGGGCCTAACTGAGAAATCTTGGCAGTGAGGTTATCAAAGGTGCTCATTCTCAGGTAAACAATAGACAGATGGACACAAGGAGTAACACATAAGTGATTACCAAAAGAAGTGTGTTCATTCAAAGAATGCAAGAAATAAAAACTGGACAAAGTCAGATTTACAACAGCACTCCCCACATCTCCCTTCACCTTCTTGTCCTCACCATTATCCCAGCTGTTATTTGTGTCTGTGTAAATAGCAATAATTGTGTGCTCAGCCTGCCCAACTCCTTGGTTATTCTATGACTTGTTACTTGTTTACAACTTGCCTACAACACCTGTTTTTTTGTTGTTGTTCTTATTCGAGGAAGCTAGGTATCTTATCACAAAACCCAAGATATATAGAGGGGCATGAGACATGATCAGTTAGCAGTGGTTCTTGGAACCTGTGACATCAGGCAGAGAAAGCTGGGGAACAGACTGAGAACCTGTATGTGAAGAGAATGATGTGGTGGGGGATCGGCAGGGGTCCTGGAAGAATCTGAAAACTAGAGGGAAGACCAGGAGAACTTTCAATCAGATGGCAGTTGGAACGATCAGCAGTATGACTGTTCGCTGGCTGTTAAACGAGGGGACGGAGCATGTGTGGGAATGTCCTTAGTGCAGTGATGTCGGTTCTTAGCTCAACTCAACTCTTGGAGAAATTCCCAGCCCTGTGCTTCAATCAAACCTGATGCCTTGTGGCCCTCCCCCCACACCACATACACCACAGTGAGTTTAAACCTGAATACAGATATAAATACGACCAACTGGAAAATGAGCAGATAAAATAAGAGTGGATGCTGTGGCGGCAAAGTCTTCAGCAACAAAAGAATACAAAGACAAGAAAACACAAAATATATTTTTTTAAACGATGACATGAAGCAAGTCCAGAAAAAACTATTATCCTTCTGTGCTACAAACAGGGATATCTGTGAACAGGAAGTAACAGGAGGTCAACTAAGAAAATTAAGAGAAAAGAGAACTAAGAAATTAAGAGAATGTATAACTGTACACATCCTATTGTAACTGTGTAACTACACACACTGCTGTAACTGTACACACACTTAAATGTAACTGTACACACCAACCTATAACTGTACACACACCCTACTGTAACTGTAGAAACTAAAATGTAACTACACAAATCCTACTTAACCCTGCTGTAACTGTACACACACCCTACTGAACTGTTCACACTCAAATGTAACTGTAGACACACCCTAATGTAAATGTACACACACCCTACTTAACTGTACACACACAAATGAATTATACACAACTCACTTAACTGTGTACCCTCTCCAATGTAACTGTACACAACCTGTTAATATTATACACATTGCTAAAACTGCTGTACACAGCTGCTGTAAGCATATACATATTATATATATACTGGACGGTCCCGGTTAACGTCAGGGTTACGTTCATGGAAAATGCGACGTTAAGTGAAACGACGTATAGTGAAACACTATTTCCCACAGAATTAAATGAAATACAGTGTACTGTGTACTACAGTAATGTTTATTTTGATGGTTGTTGATATTTATTGGCTAAATAGAGGTGGGTTGGAGGGCAAGTGGTAGAGTTATTGGGACGTAGAAGTATTAAATTTGCCTCTTCATCTGAGGATGAAAATGTAACCTCTTCTTGCCTCTTTTCCTGGCTTTTCTTTGCTTGAAGAAAAAATTTGCCCAATATCTGAACTACCTTCCTCAATCATGGCCTTTAACTCTGCAGGGAAACGCTCTGCAGCTGCAGTATCAGCACTCGCCGCTTCACCTGTTGTCTGAATGTTGTGCAGGTGTGAACGCTTCTTAAAGCTCTCAAACCAACCATGACTCGCTCCAAAACTATCATCAGCACTACTAGTTCTGCTCTCACCCGCTTTCTTAGCTAGATCTTCATAGAGAGACTTTGCTTTCTCTTGGATAACCATCTTGCTCACAGGCATATTCCATTGGTTCTGGTCTTCAATTCAGAGGCCAATAGTGCTTCCATGTTCTCCATAAGAATACTTCTGGTACAAGTGATTTTGGAAGCACTCAAAGGGGTTACGTTTTTAGCACCCTCTTTGATTTTGTCAGCACCCGCATGAATTGCCCCAGCCTCAAAACAGCGTTATGGTGAAACGTAGCGACGTAAAGAGAAGTTAGTCCCCTATGTGACAATGATGTTATAGCGAAACAACATATACCGAGGCGACATATAGCAGGGGGTCTAGTATATATATATATCTCACAATGTAACCGTGTACACTCCTCACTGTAACCGTGTACACAACCCATGTACCCATGGACACAACCCACTGTAACCATTTACACAACCCATTGTCACTGTTTACACAACCCGCTCTAACTGTGTACATAACCCACTGCAAATGTGTACATACCAGCCAAGGCTTTCATCTGCCTGTTGATGACTTCCATGGTCTGGTTGGCTTCTCGCTCCTCCAGCTTTTCCCCAACACAGGGGATGACTCCCAAGCCAGCATCCAGGGCAAACTTGGTCTTCTCCGCCACAAACTGCCACAGAGACAAGCAAGTGAGAAGTCAACCTCAGCTACAAGTTACCCAATACAAATTCTGGTGCAGCAATGTCAGATGACGGGACATTACAGAAACTAGATCATAACAGTATTATTTCCTGTGTGGGACAGGAAGGCAATGCAATTAGCTAAGTCAAGGTCATCAAGCTACTTTGTCAGGAGTCCATGTTAACTCGGAGGTATTATGCCAAATCTTTGGGTTCTAACAACAAGTATCATAGTATATGATAATGAAATAGGTCAATATCAGCCTATTAAGATAGGTGTACAACAGGGATATGTAATGTCTCCAGATCTGTTTTCTATGTACAGTGAAAATATTTTCAGAAATGTAGAAGATGTGAAAGGAATCACCATTTGGGGAGGTAACATCAATAACATTAGATATGTGGATGATACTGTATTGATTGCAGACAATGAGCAGGATCTGCAATATTTAGTACATGTGGTTGTTGCACGCAGTGAACAACTAGGGTCAGAATTAAATTGTAAGAAGACACAGATTATGCTCATCAGTAGGAAGAAAGAAATACCAAAATGTAACACACAAGTAAATTGGAATATTCTTAAACAAGGGAATTGGTACAATTATCTTGAAACAGTCATACAAGGGGCCTCTCATGTCTTTAGCCTGACCATGAAAGAGTAGACAGAGAAAATTAAAATTTGGCACATGTGTAGCTCATTCAATTTGTAATGGACATATGAATTATGAATTTCCCTCAACTGTTTTCCCCAATATGGTGCATGGCACAACACACCATACTGACTAGATCTGCACATCCAACGGTTTGTCAGAACAATGGAGAAATCAGACGCCAGGTCTGTGATAAAATTCTTGATGTTAAAAGGGAAAAACACCTACAGAAATACTCAGGGAGATGGAGCCAGTGTTTGAGGAAGTCTGTCCTTCGTATGCTTCTGTAAAACATTGGGGTTTAAGTGTAGCCGTTCCCAAGTTGCTGATCTGCCTAGATCAGGATGACCGTCCTCAGAGTGCAATGATGCAAATGCTGCAAAAGTGAAGAAAATCATAGACCAGGATAAGAAAATGACAATTGCAGAGATTTGCAGTTCAGCAAAACTGAGTAAGAGTACAGTTTTTAGAATTTCACACAACAGACTGAACATGAGAAAAGTGTGTGCCCACTGGGTCTCACACCTGCTGACATGTGAACAGAAATACACACGGGTTGATTGCTGTGGCCAGTTGCTCAACATGTTGACGGTAGATGAGACTTGGATTCACTATTATGACCCAGAATCCAAAATTGTCAGCATGCAGTGGAAAACCCCGGGCTCGCCAACACTGTCAAGCCAAGAGCACACAAATCTGCAAGAAAAGTGATGCTGACTGTTTTCTGGGACATCAAAGGTGTCATATTGAAAGATTACATGCTTCATGGCAACACGGTTAATGGGCAGTACTATGCAGATCTCCTTATCAAACTATGAAAGGCTGTGACCAGAAAACGAGGGATAGCGCGTACGCAAATTCTACCTTTGCTTCAAGACTCACTATTATGACCCAGAATCCAAAATTGTCAGCATGCAGTGGAAAACCCCGGGCTCGCCAACACTGTCAAGCCAAGAGCACACAAATCTGCAAGAAAAGTGATGCTGACTGTTTTCTGGGACATCAAAGGTGTCATATTGAAAGATTACATGCTTCATGGCAACACGGTTAATGGGCAGTACTATGCAGATCTCCTTATCAAACTATGAAAGGCTGTGACCAGAAAACGAGGGATAGCGCGTACGCAAATTCTACCTTTGCTTCAAGACAACACACCCTCCCATAAAGCACAGCTTGTGCTGCAAACTGCCAACTATTTGAATATTGAAATTCTTTCACACCCACCATATTCTCCAGATTTGGCTCCATCAGACTATTTTCTTTTCCCAAATCTTAAAAAATAGCTGAAAGGAAATCGCTTTGACAGTGATGAAGATATCATACGGGCTTGTGAAAACTAGTTTAGTTTGAAAAATAGGTTGTTTTATTCTAAAGGTCTTTTCAAGGTCATGCAAAGATGGCAGAAATGCATAAATTCAGGTGGTGGCTACATTGAGCACTGTGCCAAATTTCAATTTTCTTCGCCTACTCCTTCATGATCAGGCTAAAGACTTATGAGAAGCCTCTTGTAACATATGATGGGAGATGCCTTGAGGAGATTAGAACAAGAATCGCCATGGCGAAGGTAGCCTTTTGCAAGATGGAAAACATACTGACCAATAACAAGATGTCATTTGGAACAAAAAAATAGTGTTGCTGTGCTACATAGATCTTGTACTTTTGTATGGATGTGAAATGTGGATGATGAGCTGGAAGCTGGAAAACATCTAGAATCTAGTGGCAGTGGAAATGTGGTTAATACCTGGATTTCTTGGCCATGAGGTATGGTCGAGACAAGTACACTGAGCTGATCCCCGACTCTGGTGATCGCGTGAGATGGCAAAACATGACCGCTCGTGCTTGTTGGCATGACACATGATGATGATGATCATAGTATATCTATTAATCAAGTACCCTTCTTTAGAATGGCCAGCCTGTCAGACCTACCTCATCATTCTCCCCTATGACATGTCTCCTCTCAGAATGTCCTGTGATGACCCATGTTCCTCCCACGTCCTTGATCATGTAAGGACTGTAAGGACAAGAAGAAGATACATGACTGATTTGTTTGTATATTTCTACCAGCTGTCTGTCACTGGATGGATGGATGGTCTGTCACTACTGACTAACAGCTTCAGCAGCCACAATGCCATAGTAGCTAGGGCACTTACTGACCACAACCGTGGTCATGGTTCAAAATCCCTTTGCCATGTGACCTTGCCATAATACAACTAACACATGTGACCTTGCCATAATACAACCAACACATGTAACCATATTATTTGTTGTTACCACATCATCAAACAAGTCTATCATCATTGCATGATGAACACATCCATCGCTGCTCACATCTCAGAATGTCTATGAGTGTGTGACAGCTGATTGCCCTGGTTGGTATTAGTTCACCAACCTCCTTCACCAATACTGTTCTTTCTTCTTCTTTTTAAACAGATGTAGTGGTTGGGGTTTCATTGTGAAGGCTAATGAACGATTCTTAAAAAAGGAGTCTGGCATATGAGGCTATGACCTCCAGCATGAGAATGGAGATGGAAGCAGTAACAGCGGCATTCCGTTGGAGACCATGGCAACATACATTGCATTCTTCACGGATTCAAAGATTATGCTTAGTAAGGTGCAGAAAGGAATGTTTTGTGTGGAATGGCTCACCTCGCTTCAGAGGTCACAGATTGTGATAATTGCATAGATATTTTGCCCTGGCCATGCGGGAGTGCGGGGGAATGAACAGGATGAAAGGCTGGCAGGGAATGCACCTCTAGGTGGTAGATTACCTATGGACAAGGGAGAGGTGGTCGTGCACCTGTGAGACCAGGTGGAGAAGACAGGAGAACATTTTGAGAACCTGTATGTGGAAAGAATGAGATTATGAGGGATAGGTAGGGGTTCTGGAGAATCTCAAAACAGAGAGGGAAGACCAGGAGAAATTACAATTAGATAGCAGTTGGAACGATTAGTAGCATAACTCTTCACTGGCTGTTGAACAAGGCAACGTAACGCATATGGGAATGTCCTGAGTGCAATGATGTTGGTTCTTAGCTCAACTCAAGTATCTTCAATCAATTTCTAAAGAACGAAAGAAAAAGAATCCTATCTCTCAGATTAATTTACTGGTTTCATTTGTTTCCTGTAGGACTTTCCCATTAATTTCTCTATTCATCCTTAATTTGCTTTACATTTTCCAGAGAAACCAAATTTCCACTATCCTCAGCTTACAAAATCATTTAGTCTAACAATGGAGGTGATGACAGCGTTTTGCTGGCTGAAGGACAAACAACAAACGCATATCCTAATTTAACAGACTCACAACGTATAATGAAAAAGGTGCAGACAGTCTTGCTGTGGGCAGAGTGACAGGCTTCAATTCAACAATCAAAATTATAGAGCATCTGTTGGATTTTTTCCTCAGAACAATCCTGGTGTGGTGGGAATCAAGCAGGTGGTCAGATTGGCTGGGTCTGCACCATGCATGATAAGACAGATATGGTCGGGGCCCTTTGGAATTGTGTTTAAAGTGCAGGACAGAAAGAGAAGGGGAATGCTAAACAGGTACAATACCTTGTCCAGAAAGTAGAGGAAAGGAGGGACTTAAATTTTTTCCCTTCCATAGGGACACCATAACCTCGCAACAAATAAATACGTCAAATATACTTGATTTCTCAATGTTCCCAAATATGCATGTCAAATAGACCCGATTTCTCAATGTTAACAATTCTTTTTTTAGTTGCATGTCCTTCACAGGATGTAGCAGTCAACCCCAGCATTATGGCTGCTCGTGATTCCTGGGCAAGTTTTACGTTTAGCAGTTTGCCATTGCTTTCTGAACGACCGGCATCTATATCTTTTTTTAAAAAAACCAACACTGCTGTGTTTCGAACCCGGGTATACAGGATTACGAATTGCGTCCGTACCCCCTTTGCCACAACATGTCAAATATACCTGATTTCTCAATGTTAACAAATACACAAAAATAGTATGTTGGTATCACAAGAAGAAAATAGACTGGTAACATCTAAGACAATCACACAGAATGACACTATCCAGTGCGACCCATCGAGCACTGGAGCGCCAACTATTCCTCCCCATGACGCTTGAAGGCAACAGTGGAAGATGATGATGAACAAATACACGTTAAATATACCTGATTTCTCCAGTGAATGCACCTTCCTTTTCCTTGTAGCAATTCTGTGCAGCAACTTGCACATTAGACGGCAGTCTGTCACGACTGTACTGAAGGTAACAGTAAGGTGGGGCCACCACAACCTCTGCAAAGTAATTCTAAACATTAAGATTCTATTGTGGTTTTATCACTAAATTATCACACACATTTGTCAGATATGACTCAGTTACAGTATGACAGTAGAGAGTACTATCTACTTTCTGTTGGGCGGTGCTTACCATACCTGACACTACATTGTGCCAATGGCTTCGGTGGGAGGAGCACAAATGGGAGGGTACAAGCCTGATGCTGGTGTGAGGAAATGCAACCTAAAGACTAAATGTCATGACAGGACAGACCAGGCCCTAAGCCTTGGTTGGCAAATGGTCTAGGATGGAAGCTCAGACAGGTGGACAGTTAGAACATTCTTTGCTGAGCCACAGCTTCTGCAGCTTGTCTTGTTCCAGGCGTATTGGTGTTACCTTTCCTCTAGAGTAAGTTAGGCAGGTTAAGAGAGGGATAATGCTGCATGGGCAGCACATAGTCTCTACAATTCAGCCCAGACTTTGTTCTATATTTAAAGCACAATGTAACAAACTGTCTGTCTGTCAATACGGTGAGGTGTCATACAAACAATAAGGTAGAGACAGACATTATAAATGACTGAAGTGTCCAGTTAACTAACTTGAGAACTACGAACAAGGCACAGGTACATGGTATAGGTATAGACCAAAATTAACAAAAGTTCGAAGTGTCAGTTAACTAACTAACTTGTAAACTAAAACTACAAACAACAAGGTGCAGACAGACATTAGCAAAAGATCAAAGTGTTAATTAACTAACTAACTTATAAACTAAACCTACAATCAACAAGTAGCGTGTTCGATCGTGCCACTACCCGAAGTAAAAACAAAAATCATGTACGGAGTCGTCCCGCCATTGAAAATCTCGTCCTGGAAAATGCTCTCTAATTTACCATGCATTCTTTCGACGTCATTCATTCATTTCTCACGTGACAAGAACCTACGTCATCCTGGGTTTTCCAGGAAAGGTTTGCTTAATATTCCGTGAACAGCGATTGGTTGAAATCATCATATTTTGTAATCTTTTATATAAATAAAGATATATTTTATACTTATCATAATTAAATTTTCTTTTGGGCTGTTTATAGAAAATCACCAATTATAGATGTATTTTTGAATTCTGTCAATATGGACGTGGATAGGCCTTAGGTTCGTACCAGAATATGATTAGCATTGCCAGTAGTGGGCTGTGCTCAATATTTAAATTTCAAATCCCAAAACAACCAAATAATTAATTTGATTATTGCTCACTGGATTTTAGGAGGCCTGGTGTTCCTTGCCAGTGAGAAGTCCTGATCGTTCGCGTCCACATCGATTGACGGACGTCAGTCGCGGCGATTGGGCAATCTTGAGCATAGCCTATGATGGGTGACGTTGTAATATTCTGTTATGATAATTTGGCGTGTATGGAGTGTGCCGCGTGGTTACAGCCTCGCTTCACACGCCAGTGATCCGGGGCTTGTTTCCGGATCCGGTCAGGGATATGCACTACTGACGAGCTCAAACGAGAGCAAAACTCGAGTATAGTGCTTCCATATTGACTTGGATAGGCCTTAGGTTCGTACCAGAATATGATCAGCGTTGCCAGTAGTGGGCTGTGCTCAATATTTAAATTTCAAATCCCGAAACAACCAAATAATTATTGTTTAATCATTTAACATGACGGAACATGTTTTTGAAGTCGGTTTTCATAATCCGCCTATGATCCGTTTGGTTGCGACCAACCTCGCGCGCGGAGAAAAATGGAAGGCACGCTGAACCGTAATTCATTAATTTTTTTCTGTCGCTTTCAATAGAAAACCATCAATTGTAGATGGATCTTCGAATTCTGCATCATATTTTTCAGAAATTTGGAAAGTTTCATCGCTAATGTGCTTTAATTGTGATTGAAAAACAGGCGAAAATGTTACGATCATCAAACCCAAAACGGCGGCTTCACTATATAAATATCTTTGTGAATCAACCATTGTGTTCTCGCTAGCGTAGTCGTAAACCGTCCGCCTGTTTGTGTCACGCCGGAGACAGCGGTTCTGTTCCCGGCTGGGCATATTTTTTTTTTTATTTTTCACAAAATTATTAGGTGATATCTTCTTCTTCTTCGTTCATCCGGAGTTTTTTTTTTTCCAGATGTGATTGCGTTGTGCCTGTTTACTGCATTCTTGCGCCGTTAGGCCGACACATCCGACTTCTGCGGGCATTTGTTGACCGGGTTAACCTTCCCGGGGGTTTCTTAGGATGTTTGACTCTCACTGGTGTGGTGTTCCCATCTCCCATTCTAGCTGGCCCATATAGAACAGCCAAAGACATCCTGGTCAGCCCTCAAGGGAAGGCAGGAGCAGACCATGGGCATTCCCCGCCATCCAAGGAGGCTTCCATAATTGCAGAGCCAACACACAGCGCTCTGGTACTGGGCTCACCCAAGGAATCGTCACGTCCTGCACATGGCTGCTTAGCCTCACTTCCGTATATTGGGCCTTCCGTTCACCATAGGCTGTTCTTCTGGAAACCAGAAGAATGCAGTGTGCAGATGACATCCACACAGTGAGCTTTCGACTCGGACTTTCCGCGCAATGGATTTGCTATCCGAGCAATATTCCATTTCGTGCCACTAGGACACTTTTTCCACCTTATTTGAAGCCCACACAGTGAGCTTTTGATTCGGACTTTCCACGTAATGGATTTGCTATCCAAGCAATATTCCATTTCGTGCCACTAGGACACTTTTTCCACCTTTTATAAAGCTCACACAGTGAGCTTTTGATTCGGACTTTCCACGTAATGGATTTGCTATCCGAGCAATATTCCATTTCATGCCTCTGGGAGGCTTTTGTAACCGACATACCTGTGGTATGAAGTGTGGCAGTCTGAATACTTCTTCATACACCTTTAAATGTCAACCTGTATGTAGTTAAAGTAAGCTGCGGTCAACTTGAGCTTGTTGATATCTCCATAGAGCTTGTCCTCAAATGAAACAGGTGTGGGCCAAAATATCTTGTAATTCCAGCGGGGCAAGGGCTTTTGCTCCTGTGGAACATACTCCATATTCATTACAAGCTTGATTGGTCTGTGGTCACTACCTGCTAATTGGTCCAGCACATGGCGGTCAATTTTGTGGAGGATGTCTCCTGTGCAGAAAGCTAAGTCTGGAGTAGAAGTGGTAATCCATCTTCTGGAGTAGAAGCTCGGTGTGTCATCCGCTTTGTTGAGTAGATGGAGATTTGAGTATATTTCCCAGTCCTCCACTTCATCTCCTCTTTTGTCAGTATCTGGGTATCCCCATCTTTCTGAACGGCTATTAAAGTCTCCAACAATAATGCAATTTGTGTCAGTTATTTTCGTGTTTGAGAATGTAAGATCCTTATCTGCTGGGCTATAAAGATTGTAAATTCTTATTTTCACGTCCTTTATCATTATATCAACACCTATCATTTCTGTTTGGTTGTCAGAGATCACAGATACTTCGCTGCAAGGTATTGTATTTCGTGTAAGTATTAGAACTCCTCCTTTATGTCCTTCGCGGTCGAAACGTGTGGCCTGATATCCCCTGACTGAAAATTTGCGCTTGGCGTTGAGGTGTGTCTCTTGAATGCATGCCACATCTATTCTATCTTTATGAAGACGCTGTGTCAGGGATTCTTTCTTGTTATAAACTCCTTCGGCATTCCACTGTAGTATGTTGAGTGTACTTGGTATTTGGTCAATAGCTCTTAACCTACTCCTCTGTGCCTTGACTCCACAGCACAGGGTAAGGTGACCACCAGTAGTCATGGGTGGACCCCCTCGAGGCAGGGGGCCCGGCACTATCACCGCCTGATGGGACTTCACAGGATTAGCACCATAACGATTAATTTTCATCTGTGGCATCATGAAATGATAAAGTTACGTTGCACTTCTTTGTCAAGCCTGTGGCTCAGTACATCCGATTTCCACAAGCATTTATTCGGGATGCTTTCCCTAGCCTTTGACTGTCCCCAGTCTACCTACAAGGCAGCAGGTTTTACGTTGCACTGCTTTGTCAAGCCTGTGGCTCAGTACATCCGATTTCGACAAGCATGTATTCGGGGTGCTTTCCCTAGCCTTTGACTGTCCCCAGTCTACCTACAAGGCAGCAGGTTTGTGTGTCTCTTTGTCTGGTCCCTCTCCCTTGACCTGTCCGACATGGGTGGCCCTACCAGTAGCTGTGCTACCGTCGGCATAGCTCTTGGGGTCATTGGGACGCACAAGCCCCTCTACCTCGTCACGGTGGACACACAGCAGAGGGGATTAGGTGATATAATAGAAGCTATTAAACATTACGAACTAAAATATTATACAGAACTAAGAAACTGGAAGTTTGTGAATAAAGTGTGCTCTATGGATCTGTGCAAGTTGCCGACTACTGGGAAGCGCGTCCCACAGAGGCAGCAGAATGATGGCGTATCGGAATCGATGAATCCAATAGATGTCTTTGTTTAATGTGAATTTTAATTGCCATATAAAATATTGCCCCTGAATCGGCATAGTTTCATCGCTAAACTTGCTCGAATTGTGGTTGAAAAACATTTTCTGCGAAGATGTGACTTTGTGAATTGGAAATCTATGGGTCATGACGGCCGCCACGTATCGATTGTGCTACACTTTTCAACACACAAAACGTGCAATTTGACCTACTAAAGTTAAAGAGACCACAAGTTTAAAGATTATTAATAATTTATTTGTATACTTGTACTATTTTGTAATCATTTAACATGACGGAACATATTTTTGAAGTCAGTTTTCATATGACCGTTTGAGACCATCTTGCACGCACACACACCCATTCGAGGAGGTAATGGACACATTGGAGAGTTCCACTTACGGGTGAATAGCATGAAAAATCGCAACTCGTCTCACCTTCACAAAAATGTGAATATCTTCACTTAGAAGTGACAAACAGGCATCATTGAGGAACCATTAGATTTCGTTTTTCAAGGCCTTTCTATGGTGGTGCTCTCATTAGTAAATACTTAAATTAAAATCGTCATAGGACTTGCTAATACAGGCATCATTGAGGTACCATTAGATTTTGAATTTCAAGGCCTATCTTCTGTGGCCGTCTCATTAGTAAATACTCAAATTAAAATTGTCATAGGACTTGCTAAACAAGGTACAGACAGGCATTAGCAAAAGATCGAAGTGTCAGTTAACTAACTTGTAAACTAAACCTACAAACAAGGAACAAGGTACAGACCAACACTAACAAAAGATTTAAGTGTTAGTTAACAAGGTACAGACCCACATTTAGTGTCACTGGATTAGCAAAACATCTAAGTGTCAGATACTGAGTTAACTAATTTGTAAACTACAATAACAAACAACAAGTACAGACTGACATTAGCTGATTAGCAAAACATCTAAGTGCTAAGTAAGTGTCAGTTAACTAACTAAACTAAGGTCTTGTAAATGTAAACTACAACTACAAACAAAATCAACAAGGTACTGTACCGGTACTGGTATAGAACAATACTAGTACTAGTACAATAGAACAGACAACATACACTCTCGTCTCTAAATAATTGAATAAATTCATTACATGTCAATTTCAATTTGTCATTAGAAGAAGATCAAGATCGAAGTGCCATTTTGAGTTAACTAATTTGTAAATTAATACCACAAACAAGGAACAAGGTACAGACCGTCATTGACACATTGGCTATACAGCGAAGTGTTAGTTAACTAACTATCTACTATCTTGTAAACTAAAACTACAAATACAAACAAGTTTAATAAGCAACATCAACAAGGTACAGACCGACATTGGCAGAGATGGGCCCTCCACTCAGGAAGGCGACGATCCCGTCAATTGTTTTCTTGTCTCCGTTCATTTTCCAGTTACCGCCAACAAAGAACTTTCTATCGGCCATCCTTGCAACAGAGAAATAACTTGTATAAGACTGTAAAAGTTTAAGTAGTGTACTGGACGCTGAAGACCGGCCGGTTGAGAAGTGGTCGAGGTTGGTTTAGTATCTTGGCACACCGGGGGAACAGTTTAACATACGACCTTGTGACCAGACGAGTGGGTAAGGTAAAGGTCGGGTCAAGGCCACAGAAACATGCAGAGGTCAGACGAGAAGAAGTTTCGACAAAAGGTGGCAGAGAATCGCAACATCATCGTATTTCTCCAGACAAAGGCATTTCACATATTGAACATATCAGACATAGATGTTATAAATATTTCCCTGAAATTAAATTCTACGAAAATTATCGAAAGCCATTGCAGTAAAACTTCGATTAACCGTTGTGACCGATAACCGAATAAACGGATAAGACAGATCTCTTAATATATATATTCAGTAACGTGATTTCACTTCGGGCTTGGGACGAAAATGAAACTAAAATCCTTTAAAGGTGAATAATACATACATACTGTATTTAATTTTACATTGACATTCGCACCTTTCCGTCTTGATAGACTTCTTCTTCTTTCGTTCGCCTAAAATATGTTTATAACTGCAATGTTATCTCTTGTATGAATCTAACAGTCTTTTTTAGTTCATTCAGCGGTCCATAGAGTTTATCTTCCACTGTTGTCTCTCTAGGCCAGAAGGTTCGCCTGGATATGTTGTAGTTTGGGCAATCCTGGAGTATGTGCTCTGCTGTCTGCGACGCCAAACCACATGTGCACATGGCTGAGTCACCAATCTTGAATTTTGTATACATGTGGTTGCGTAATCTATTGTGTCCTGTTCTGAGGCGCAGAAGAATGACCTGTTCTTGATAGACGATAGTTTGGTACATTGTGGTTCAAAAAGGCTTAATAACTACAACCCACGGCGGTGGCGAATGTGACCAGATAAGGCCAATTCGCGCTGTACATGTTCGTCCACAGTGGATGCATGTGAAAACATGGTCATTTCCACCATCATGCACCATCTTACGTCTCTCGCGCTCTATGTGTGCTTTATCTGCAATCATGTTCTCCTTTGTCTTTATTCCATTTCTGATAGTTGCGATCCATGCAACACGTTCAGCGGCGACTTGCTCCCAATGTGCATTATCATTTATCAATGCCTGTGTAATTTTACAAAACGATCAATATAAACTGCAATATAAGAGTAGTAATGTACAGAAATGCATTGTAATACTATAAACCAAATCATCATAGTACCTTGCCGGCTGGCGTGGTAGAGCATGCCTATCCACAAATTACGATCTCCGACGTCATGGGTCAATTCATGTGTTGACTCTCTTCCGTGCCATGACACAAAACTCAAGAATTTTCTCGCACTGTCTTCCTCTACCTATCTCCCCGCAAATCTTAGCGATTGTCACAAAATGTTCCAGTATTTGCCTTCTCATAACGTGGTAAAAAAAAAAAAAAACGACGACTGCTTCTTTCTGATGTTTGTGGGAAGTTGTCTTTGCGACTCAACTTCCCTTAAAACGTCCTGATTGCTTTTTTTGGCTGTACATTTAATTTTCAGCATTTTTCTATAAAACCAGATCTCAAAGAATTCCATGCATTTTTTTTTTTTGGGGTGGGGGGGGGGGGGGGGGGGGGCCTGTTCACTAATTGTCCAGGATTCGCAGCCATATGTGCAAACGTGTTCTTTTTCTGAATTTGATTTTACAGAATACATTTTTTATTTATCCTATTCTGCTCTTTATCTCAGTGATGCATCTTCCATCTGTTGTTGTCAATGTGCCTAGATATCTGAATTTCTGCACTTGCCGCAAAGTAACAACCCGTACATTAAACGTAGCTACATGTAGGCACAACTTGTTTCTTTGATATCACCATGACTTCTATTTTTCTATTATTCAAACTAAGGCTCATGTTTTATTTTCTTCACTTTCTACAACCACTGTATCTATCATTTCCTGTAAATCATTCTGACTTGCTGTCACGACGGTGTCATCAGCATAGCGTAAGTTATTTATATTATGTCCACCGACCAGGATCCCTGATATATTTTCTGTAGAACTCATTATATATTCAGTGTCAATGAGAACAAATCAGGAGGCAATACACAACCTTGTCTGACGCCCTTCTTATGTGGGTGGGGTGTGTGGGGGATGTGTATGGCTGGGTGAGGGTTGTGTGGGTGGGCTAGGTATGTGGGAGGGTGGGTGGATGGAGGGTGTGTGTGTGTGTGTATGATCTGCATCCCTTGGAGCCTACATGTGAGCACATCTGGCCAGTCTAAGCCTGGTGTACAGTACATACTTGATACATTTTATATGCACTGTGTTCTCAAACGCTTTCCCACTGATTGTTGGAGCGAGCTCCTCAACAACTACATCTCTGTTGTTCCTGTCGCCGTGGTCCACTGCTCTATAAATCTGTTAAGGAATGCCTCTCCCTTCTCCTTGTCAGTTCTCAGAGGTTTGCCATTCTCGTATTATAACATAGCACACGAGGTGCGTCACTACATTCTGCACATTTGCCCTATAACCCCCAGAACTTGCCCACTGTCCTACCCCCTCCAAACTCATTCATAAACTTGTCCTAATTTTCCTTCTTGGAATCTGCAGCTCATTTTTTAAAAGCCACGGTCTTTGTTTCATTCAAGTCTTTCAGCTCACCATCGGGTCATAGAAGCAACCTCCGCTCTGGCTGCCACTTCCTTGCCGTCCTTCCCTTCTTGGCATCTGCGGCGTATACTTCCAAAGCCACGATCTTTGCTTCATCCACGTTTTTCAGCTCACCGTGTTAGAAGCAACCCCCACCTGGCTTTCACTTCTTTGCAGTCCTCCCGTTTTCTACCCTGCTTCTTCCACCCTTGGGGTCGGGTCGTCCACGCTTTCTTTTGCGGAGCCTGATCAGCGACTCTGCCCTATAAAATATTAAAGTTTATTGATATTGTCTTGTTTATCGTGACTTCCCGCATTTAGGCACTTGTATAGAACAAGTTAGGTGGTCACTTCCATGATCGCCCAGTATGTCCGATTCCACCCTCCGAGTGACGACTGCAAGGTCAATGGAAGTATCTGCATCTCCTGGTCTCATTGCTATTCTCGTTTGGCAGACATTATTAATACAGACAGTCCGACTCAGCCAAAGCTTTATTAAGTGAAGACTATAGAGATGAGGACTCCAGTGACTAGTTATTCACTGAAATTAGAGGAAGAATACATTACTCGTCATTTATTCTACAGGAGCGCTCACGTTGGGTGCAAGAGAGTTGTCCGGACACAACTCTAGATAGTGATGGCAATCTCATTCACCAGCAAAAAACTCACTATATATGCTAATTTGTGAATGAAAGATGATGTTCACTTTTTGTCTTAACTCATATGCTAATCTACACACAAATCATCACCTTCACTTTTTTGTGTTAGTTCATATACTAATCAGCACAAAAGATCATATTTAGCTTATGTCATCAGTAGCAAGAAACTCTCTATATACTAACCAATGTATAAAAGATCATGTTCATCTTTGCCTGAACTTTTTCCATAGCAAGGAACTCACTATATGCTCACCTGTGTATTAAGTATTAAAGATCATGTTAAGCTTCTGTGTGGACCCTTTCAACCCCAAACAGTTGTTATAGTTACCAATGTCTCAGTAAAAGATTCTGTATGCACCGCTTGTATTAGATTCATTGGCTACTTCATGTTGCTGACAAGTCATTAGATTTGTATTAGTGGCATTGCTTGTTCTCATTCTACTTGTTCATATTGACAAAACTGAGCATAGAGAGGCAGTAAACATAAATAAGATCACTGGTGTTTATTAAAAAGTGTGTTGAACACATAGAACCTGTACTTTTGGAAATTTGGAAAAAAGTCATTTACTGCC
>JACEFZ010001474.1:0-25201 GCA_014155875.1 Cepaea nemoralis
ATGAATATTTTATTATCCAGCCAGATTTTTGTGTTGAAGCTAGTGCAACAATGGTAGCTAATTGTCGTCAAGATCGGTTCGTTAATTTTTGGCCTGTCAGCTAACTTTCCCTGGACAAGAGAAAATGCCAGCTGTCATATCAAAGCGATTTTGAGCTTGCCGTTATTAACATAATGTCAAATTTAGAATAAGACACACAATGCACGCTTGAAAGATCGACATAGACGGATTCTAGCAAAACAAGTAAAATAGAAGACTCCTTTACAGGTCTCAGAGCGTGTGGATATATGAATTAACGAACAAAACTTTATTTCCAAAGGGTTGAAAATTGGGCACGCAGGCCCGTCTACTTTCTACCCATCTATTACTCTCTTTCATACATTATTTCATTCACACATCATCCTAGGCTAACTGAAAACAACGACAATATAACAGATAAGCAATAAAGGCATGGGATAATGCAAACATTAATACTTTACGATTTAGTAATATTAATCAATGATGTGGAAATTGTTATTAGCTATGAAGATTATGCTGGTCTACCGAAATGGACCTGAAGTGGGGCGAGACTCGAAACTAGTATGGTTTGAAGCGGTAACTGCAGAACACCTAACAATCTGTCAATCAAGACCACTAACTTGCAACGTCTCGTGTCAGATCTTTAACCTTTCCTCCGAGCGAGGGTGGTGAGTCTGAGTGCAGACAAATCATGCAAATGTCGGCCGAAGTCCAACCTCCACAACAGAGCGGTAATCGTCCGTAAGTCGCACTCACCTGCAGAGACCAAGAGGTGGGTCAAGAAATCAAAGGAAGAATCGGCTTCCTAGTAGAGTGCGGTGCCATGAACGGGGCACGAAGAAGTAAAATGGCAACGGAGACGTGTGGAGGCGATTGAGGCCGTGGCTGGGGAGGAAGCAAGCTCTCCAGGGCCACAATTCATAAGGGGCAAGCACAGGCTGCACATACTCGCCTCACTGAGGATGGGGAGGCTTGAGAGTGGACATGGATAACAGCGATGGACAAGCACAACAACGGCGACAACGAATTTGAATGAACGTCTCGCACGGCAGGGGAAAGAAGCCCGGAGTCATGACCTGGACGGGCCCGCCCCTAGAGAGTGTTAAGAGGATAATGGGCCGAAACACTTGGGGAAGGGGGTACACTTCTGGCGATCAGAAACCCGCCTGTCGTGTTTGCTCCGCGGCGGAGGTTTTACTACTATGAAGAATATGCAGGTCTACCGAAATGTGACTGGCTATTATACTAGGGATTTATTATAAGATATTTTATAGACCAGTCAAAACTGAATGCGCTACGCGGTCATTATCACTTCCGCCGCTGTCACAGCCTCACATAGGGACGGTACCAACATAAAAGTAAGAGCTACTGGCGAAGGGATAGAACTCCAGCTAAAGGGAAAGAACCGAGTCACTCGAAGGCTCGAATAATCCAGAGCCTTCTCGAAGGACCGGTCAGTGTGTCCACAGCCCCGTGGACACTGATGGGACCCGCCGATTGCGGGATCCACGAGAAACTCAGAGAGAGTTGCCACCCGTGTCGGATTGCGACACGTGTGGAAGGACAGACACTGCTGGACATCGAGGAAGCAACAGGGCTTACCTTAAGGGGACTTGATAGTAGACCCAATTGTATTTAGGGGTCTTAGACATATGTTTAGATAGCTGCTAGAGTTGTTGTGTTAATCATGTTCATTGTAAACTCCTGTGATACGCAACTTGTTGAATGCTGGCTTGTGAAAACTCGCTTCGCCAGCGCACTGTATATACATGTAAATAAATGATGCTAGATTGTATCTGAACGGAGTTTGTTGCCTGTATGAGCCCGAGTTTCAATCCCCTAGAGATCTAGGACGGTGACAGGCTATTTGGGGGCAAGCGCCGGTTTTGGCAATCATAAGCAGTACTTTTCAGAACAACTCTTGGTTTTGCCAAGTAAAAAAAAAAAATATCAACTTTAACACATGACAAAGTTAGAAACTTTGCAGCTATCTGTGAATGAACTATTATAGTCCCTCTACAAAAATATTTCAAATGATGATAATGTTTATGAAATTTGACATGACTGTGACAATTACAATGACAGTTACTAATTTTTTTTTTGATTCCAACATCAGATTGTTCCGCAAATTATATCATGTATGTAACCTGTACTCCAGCAGTGGCGAGAAAACAAGACTACAGTCGAGAGCTCAGGGAAAATAAGATGAGTTTCATTTCATGCTCATTACATCCCTAAGCGATACTCCTCATCCTCATTCATTGATGTAACATTTTTCTTTGTATTGATTTGTATGTATATGCTAATCTTATAACCAAGTAAATCTCCTCATATAAATTTAAAGGTAAACATTAAGGGAAATAACCAATTTTTGTACACCCAAATTAATTTCAAAGGGATTTAATTTCAAGAAAGTAAATAATAACTAAAGTACAAGATGTCAACATTAGAACAGTGCATTGAATTAGGTATTAGATTAGGATATATTGAGGAAAAACTTTCAGAATGGGCACAAAAGACACATGCGGAAAATATTGCACGAGAAGAAAGAGCAACGGAAAGAGAAGAGAAAAAAATGCAAGCAGAAAGAGAAGAGAAGAAGATGCAGGTGTAAATTGAGGCAGAAGAGAAAAAGATGCAAGCAGAAAGAGAAGAGAAAAAGATGCAAATTGAGGCTGAAGAGAAAAAGATGCAGATGCAAATGGAAGCTGAAGAAAAGAAAATGCAACTGCAGGCTCAAGAGAAGAAGATGCAGATGGAGCTCGAGGCTGCGACCAAGCAAGCCCAATTAAAAGCAGAGACACAGATAAAACTAAAACAAATGGAAATTGACTCCAACCTAGAAATGTCAGTAAACAAAATTAGAAGTAAAGAAGATGAACAAAAATACAACAAATATAAAGGCCTTGTCAAAGCGTTTTGTTCAGGAGATTCTATAAGCGCATACTTAGGGAACTTTGAGTGTTTGATGACTCACCATCAGGTCGCAAAAGTCGACTGGTCATTTATTCTAATGAGAAATTTAGCTTTAGAGCCCTTAAAAGTGATAGAGACAGTTCCACAAGACATGAGGAAAGATTATGATTATTTAAAACAGAGAATACTCCAACATTTTTCACTAGACACAGCAGGCTATCAACTACAGTTCTCAAAATTAGCACCGTCACCTAACCAAACTTTCATAGACTACGTGTCTACAGTTCAAGATATTTGTACAAAATGGATAACCTCAGCGAAAACAAATAACAACCATAATAAACTGAAAGAGCTAATTATAATTGATAAAATTATTAGCACAATTCCAACACCTTTTTCTAAATTTTTGAGACAAATGGGATTGTAAAACCATCCAAGAAATAGAAAATAAAGGGAGCGCATATTTTACAGCGAACCGCGATATTTTTCAGCTAAACATGAGCCAAAATGAAACAGCAGCGGTTACAAACACAAAATATTCGAAACCAAATGAAAATAGGTTCAAACAACGCTCTAAGTTCACAAAACCAGTCATGTGCCAGTATTGTCATCTGACACACGAACAGTTTCGCGATGTGTGACAAATCACCAAATTATCCACATCATCTCCAAAAGGTAGTGGAAAAAACAAAGGAACAAAAGGAACGCATATCAGAGAGCGGTTAAATGTTTTTTTTGTTCGAGCTATGGGCATTGTTCATCAGTTTGTGATGGGAGAAAGATGATGAAGCAGGCCAATGCCGCATTAATAGACACATCCTCAGATGAAGAAATTGAACAACAGAACGAATGTGACATCCAGAATGAAAGTGCGAGTGAGTCAGGTAATGCAGTAGACATCATTAATACCATCACTGATAACAAATGTAACACCTGTAGAAAATTTCAGCTTGATACAACTTTGTTATGTGGCCACACAATCCCAGTTTCTAACGAAATGGCCAACGCAGCCTTAACACCAACAGGCAAGTTAAATTATTCAACACGTTTTGTTAATAACAAACAATGTACATAAATACGACTCTTTGTGGAATTAAGAGAACATTAGTTAACGACAAAGACTACACACACAAATACGTAACGTGTCGCACATTGGCAGGCACGATTGAAAGATACCCGCTAGCACTGGCCGAAATTCGGACACCTTTTATATCAGGACAAGTGCTATGTGCAGTACTAGAAAATCCTGCCGCTGAAATCATCCTTGAGAATCTTCCCAACATAAGATCTTGCTCTGAACAAGAAATCAGAGAATGGGAACAGAAAAACTGTATCTAAAAACCAAACAGCGATTCCAAAGTGAAAAACCACGCGTGCTTGTCTCAAACTGCCAAAAGCACAAGGGAGACAACCGATGACGTAATTCGAAATGAATTCACAGAGGTGCAGAATACAGGGGCGGTTGAATCTTTCAATGATACCATCAAATTAACACCTCGAATTGAGGACGCCATCGATCCACAAATTATTGAGCCTGTAAATGTGCAACAAAACACACAACACGCTAATATAGTAACAAGACAAACGACACACAAAACCCACACTGACCAACTTCAGGAGGCACTACAAATCATTTCACCTAATATTACCACCACCGAATTGATAGAAGAACAAAAAGCAGATCCAACCCTGTCACAATATTTTCGGCTAGTAGGACTAAAACCAAAATTAACGAAAAACGCTTCTTGGACATTTAGGCTGAATAACAATGTTCTAACGAGATTATATACCAGAGATCAAACCACGATACAGCAAGTGGTTCTACCTCAGTCACATCGTGAAAAAGTGCTACATATAGCCCATGACTCACCTTTCGGAGGTCATATGGGTTACGAAAAAACCAGGGCCAGAGTCCTGAGCCAATGTTATTGGCCTAAATTTTGCCGTGACATAAAAACCCACTGTAAATCATGTGATACCTGTCAGAAACTAATAAAAAAGGGAAAAAACCCTACGGCTGAAATTCAATCAACCACAACTGCCTCGAGACCATTTCAAATCGTGGCGGTTGATTTAGTAGGTCCTTTGAACCACATCTCAAACAAAGGAAATAGATATATTTTTACACTTGTTGATTTGTGTTCCAGATGGGCAGAAATGATTCCATTAAAATCTATCTCCTCTAAGGATGTGACGGACGTATTATTACAGATATTCTCCCGTTTTGGCTTTCCGGAGAAGATAATATCAGACAGAGGAACGCAATTCATATCTAATGCCATCCAATCGGTAACTAAGTTACTAGGCATAAAACAGTGTTTTACAAGTCCCTATCGACCGTCCGCGAACGGAATTTGCGAAAAATTAAATGGGGACCTAAAACATATGTTATCCAAAGTGACAGCTGAAAATCCAGCCGATTGGGATATACTTCTCCCAACGGTGCTGTTCGCATACAGAGAAGTCCCACAATCAAGTACGGGGTTCTCTCCGTTTGAATTGATATACGGAGCGAACCCAAGAGGACCTCTCACTATTTACAAAGATATAATATCACAACCCGTAAACACCCAATTACCAGTTTCCACCTATGATTTGGTCACTGATACCAGAGACAAAATCATTAGATCCTGTATACTGGCCAGAACATCATTACAGGAGAAAGGTCTTAGGTACAGGCAGTACGCCAACAAAGGGGCAAGAACGATTGTATTACAACCAAATCAAGATATTTTACTATTACTACCTGACAAGAGAGATTTACTATCAACCTCTTGGCAGGGACAATTTAAAGTTGTGAGAAGAATTTCGGAAGTTGATTATATTCCATGTAAATATGTTAAAACCATACTATTCTAGAAATGACAGCGACACGAACAAGCAGACGCAGATAACAGATGACAATAACCAGACTGACAAGAATGACAACAGAAACGAAACGACAATTACCCGACTGAATGACACCTCGACAAACGAAGCATCGTTAACGACTCATTCTTGTGAAAACGAAGACGACGAAAACATATTCACAGTACCGACAATATGGGATAACGACAAGTACGACCAATTTACCAACACATTGACAACTATTAGTCTCGACGACGACGACAATGACATTGAAGACAATTTACAAACAGTAGCGTCAGTAATAAATCAGACGGACGTAGACAATACGGAAATTCCAGTACCAATTATGAACGACGACAGTACTATGAAGGACATACAAATCTCTGACACTTTGACACAACAGCAGCGACAAGACATTTTGTCTCTTCTGGACGACTATAGAACTATCTTCTCAAACAAACCTGGACGGACTGACAAAATAACACATTCAATTGTGTTGACGGATCTGACACCGATCAAATGTAGACCATATTCGATTCCTTTGCATTATAGAGCAAATTTAGATAAAGAAATTTTGGACTTAGAGAAAAATAAAATAATACAGAAATCGGTGTCCCAGTATTCTTCGCCAATTGTCCTGGTGAAAAAGAAGGACCAAACCATTCGTTTGTGCATAGACTATAGAAAATTAAATACCATAACCACTACAGATGCTGAGCCAATGAACATCAGTGAAGACCTCATCTTGAATATGTCTCAATCATCCTTATTTTCTAAGCTTGATTTAGCTAAAGGTTACTGGCAAGTACCACTAGACCCCTCTTCAAGACATATAATAGCATTCGCTACACCCCTTGGGCTGTACGAATGGAGATAGCTTCCGTTAGGTCTCAAGAACGCTCCCGCCACATTTGTTAGGTTAACTAGACTGCTATTGCACGGCATCAAGGACGTGCAATCTTATATTGATGATATATGTATCCATTCTTCAAACATGGCTTCTCACTTACTTACACTCCAACAAGTCTTTAACCAAATCTTTCTTTTTGGACTTACTATTAAACCTTCCAAGGTTGAAATAGGCTATAAACAGATAGACTTCCTAGGTCATAGGAATTCCGAAGGCAAACTGTTGACAGATGATAAAATCGTATCAAAAATTCTCAACCTCGCCGTTGCTGATACTTAAGCAAGGTGTGCCAAAGAACCATCGTTTGGAAAGATGGTGTCTTCTTCTTCAAGATTTCGACTTTGAAATCCGCCATATCAAGGGCACTGATAACATTATTGCTGACTTTTTATCACGGCAAACTAATGCACCAGCAGACGATCACTAGGCACATTAATTATTCGCCATACAATAATCTGTGATATTTTAGTCTGTTGCATAGAACAGTGTACCTCTACACCTACTAGAGAACTTTCATTCAGAAGTAACAACGCCCAAGTGTATAGGTTACGTATAACACCAACGAACATGGCACTTTGAGAACCCTATTTTACCAATTGCCAAGGTGTTAAAAACAATCCGAGCGATACATAATATCTGTGAAATGATTTCAACCAGTGAACTGACATTCATCTGTAAAGATTAAGAACACTCGCATACTCGCTATTGCTAAGAAACTTCGCAAACAGCCGGAATAGAACTACGTCGATTACAACATGCAAGGGACAGCTATATTAACTGTTAACGTTGATGGCACGACACACGGACAACATGAGGACAACACACACATCGTCGTTGGATTTAGTTAGTTAGTTAATTAGTTATTTATTAGTTAATATGTATTACACTTGTATTTAATTATGTATATAAAATATGTCAACCTATAACTTGTATATTTTCTACCATAATATTACAGGTATTTCCACTCATAGGTGAAATATTTTTCCTATACAATTTTTTTCCATTTAAATTATAAACCATTTTTTGAGTACACGTACAAAAAGTACTTGTTACCTTAAAGGGAACATATCGCCTAATCCATTTTTCTAAAGGGCAATAAGACTTACCTCAACTTTATTTATATATTTTAACAAATTACTATTGTGTATGAAAGATGTATGAATGACAGAGTGAATGAATTAAATGAGAGAGCGATATACTGAGCGGACAAATTGTACGCAAAACGTATTTATTTTAATTTGTCTGCGTCTTTCATGTAAAAATGCATTACCTGTCTAATTGTTGATACATGTTTAGTATTTAATACACTACATCTAAGCACCACTGCTTGGAATGCCCGATCATGCATTACACACATTGGGGTAATTCATGACAAGGGATATCCCAACTCGTGACGCTTGGAGATAAACCACACAGTGAGCACACACTTTATACAAACTAAAAACTGAACACTAACAATTAAAATACAGTCACTTTATTAGAAACTGCAACATATCAGTCAATACACGAACAAGCCAACAGGAACACGTAGTCAGATGTGATAAAACAACAGCATAATTACATATTCAGCATTATACAACATACGGAAGTAAAAATGTATCGAAATACACACGCAGGACAAGATTTGCCAGTGTACTTAAATAGCCAAGACATTTGTCTTGTTAGAACTCTCGTACACAGAGTTTTAATATCTTGGTATCATATGGATACTTGGGAAAAGCGCGGTTGTAAAAACAACTGGGAAACGTCACGGATCTTCGGTCAGATAAGCATGTTTAAGGACATAGAAGAGAGAGATCTCTTCAGCAATCATCTTAAAGTGGGGTATGGGAGAATACATGAGTTGGTGATGCAGATATGTAAGTTGCCATGTTACTATCCACCAAACTACAAACACCGACTTTATGTGATCCTGTGACAGAATTAGTACAAAACTAATTACCAAAACCCATCACAGCAGGGGGGAGGGGGACTCCTGTCACAGCCTCACATAGGGACGGTACCAACATAAATGTAAGAGATACTGGCGAAGGGATAGAACTCCAGCTAAAGGGAAAGAACCGAGTCACTCGAAGGCTCGAATAATCCAGAGCCTTCTCGAAGGACCGGACAGTGTGTCCACAGCCCCGTGGACACTGATGGGGCCCGCCGATTGCGGGATCCACGAGAAACTCAGAGAGAGTTGCCACCCGTGTCGGATTGCGACACGTGTGGAAGGACAGACACTGCTGGACATCGAGGAAGCAACAGGGCTTACCTTAAGGGGACTTGATAGTAGACCCAATTGTATTTAGGGGTCTTAGACATATGTTTAGATAGCTGCTAGAGTTGTTGTGTTAATCATGTTCATTGTAAACTCCTGTGATACGCAACTTGTTGAATGCTGGCTTGTGAAAACTCGCTTCGCCAGCGTACTGTAATATACATGTAAATAAATGATGCTAGATTGTATCTGAACGGAGTTTGTTGCCTGTATGAGCCCGAGTTTCAATCCCCTAGAGATCTAGGACGGTGACAGCCGCCTTTACTTCCAAGGAAATTTCCTGGTGCATATCTTAAGTTGGGTCGACCTGTTACAATTCCAATACTTTAGAAGAATGGCCCCGTTCAACCGTCGACTTATCCGTTATGTTATATTCGGGGCCCTTATGTTGTATCTCGTACTTGTTCTTTCGTAACAAGAGATGCGTATATCTGCTTCTGTTGGAGATTAGGTACATTTATAAACAAAAACAAACAGGAAAATAATGCGTCGCCATATGGATCCGGTTTTGGAATATACATTTTACTGAAGGATATTGACTGATTAGGTGTCGAAGGACAGTATATCGTCAAATTTGACCTCCCATTTGAACAGAAGGACAATATATTGCAATACTAGTCTCACGTTGTTATTTAAAAGAGGCAAAGAAGTAAATATCTTTATGGCTTGACCATGCGGCATGGCCGAAACAAGAACAAAGAACAGATCCACGACTCTGGTGATCGTGTGAGATAGTGAAATATGACCGCCCACGCTTATCGGCATGGCGCATGATGTTGGTAATAAAATGCATTGGACTGAAAGGAGAACACACATATATATCCAATAAGATTTCAGTACTGTAGAAGATTGGCTGTTGAGACAATGGTAAATGGAATATGTTGAGCCTGTGGAAAGAAACGAGAGTAAAGAAAGAAAAACATTATAGAGGAAAGGATCCCGGAGAGAGAGGAGGACCACAATGCAGATGGAGTCGAGTTGTGATAGATAATTTACACGTGACAGGAAGAGAGGCAGGACATATTGCATACGACAGAGTGAACTTTCAAAAGACTGGTATGGGACAAAAGAGGTTCGACCACATGATCAGCGGCCTGGAAGGCAATCATGCTAGCGACTGCGATATCACGACTCTCTTGGATAAAATGTATATATATATATTCATTTTCTCTTAAGTACATCCGCTCTTTTAACTGGTACTATCTTAAACAGTGTTTGTTTTAACTGGTTCTGTCTTAAACAATGGTTACATTATCTCGTTCTATCTTAAACAGTGGTTACTTTGTCACGTTCGATTTTAAACAGTAGTTACTTTACCTCGTCCTATCTTAAACAGTGGTTACTTTACCTTGTTCTATTTTAAACAGTGGTTATTTAACCTCGTTCTATCTTAAACAGAGTTAAGTTAACTGGTTCTATCTTAAACAGAGGTTATGTTAACTCGTTCTATCTTAAACATTAGTTACTTTTCCTCGTTCTATCTTAAACAGTGGTTACTTTACCTCGTTATATCTTAATCAGAGTTACGTTAACTCGTTCTATCTTAAACAGAGGTTATGATAATTCGTTCTATCTTAAACAGTAGTTACTTTACCTCGTTCTATCTTAAAAGGAGGTTATGGTAACTTGTTCTATCTTAAACGGTGGTTATGTTAACTTCTTCTATTTTAAACGGAGGTTACTTTAACTCGTTCTATCTTACACAGTAGTTACTTTACCTCGTTCTATCTTAAACAGTGGTTATATTAACTTTTTCTAACTTAAACAGTGGTTACTTTATCTCGTTCTATCTTAAACGGAAGTTACTTTAACTCGTTCTGTCTTAAACAGAGATTACGTTAACTGGCTCAAAATTAAACAGTGGTTACTTTATTTCGTTCTGTCTAAAAAAATGGTTACTTTTACTCGCTCTATCTTAAACAGCGGTATCCCGCTTGGGAATTATATTCGATGTCGTTAACAACTTTCTCAAAACTAAAAATTAATTTGTTTACACAAATGTTTAGACTCCCATCAAATATACAACTTATCTTTGTTTACCTAAAATTCCATACAGTTGTTGTTCACTTAATTAATATATGTTATTAGCCTTGACATACCTGGTTAGTTCGTTATATAGACTGTGTCCTTCGAAAATCGAAATTTAGCCCCCCACCTTTAGAATTGGTAGTAATTTGATTGATCTGGTTAAGACAGACAAATAAATATTAATCAATACTTCTGTCCCTTTTCGTGGTTATTTCCCCTTTTGAAAGAAAGCTACTTATTTCTGAGAGGAAAATTTACTTTTAGTGAACACCTTCGTGGCAGAAATGTACGGGTAATAACTGTTGTTTTCGTCCGTTTATTCCATTGAAAGAGTAAAATGTAGTAAATTTGCATTACGTGGCAATTTTCTTTTTACGTTGTAGAGTAGGGTGAAGTAATAATTGTAGTGCAGTTCTTGCTTAACACAGTAATGCCCCTCATTAAAGCAGCGTATTGCACTTACACAGATTCGGGTTAGTAGGACAACTTGTACATTGTCCAATAATGGCGCTTTATCAGAGCACTGCACTTAATATCTGTCTATCTACATATCTACCTGCCAACCGATTCACCCACCCTGTTTGCTACCGATAAACACAGCCATTCTCTTGCCTAATTACGTATCGGCCTGTCTGTCTACACGATCATCATCATGTGACATGTCTGTAAGAGTGGATGGTCATATTTCATCATCTTACATGATCACCAGATCAGCTCCATGTTCTTGTCTCAACCATACCATGTGATCAAGTCACCCGGATATTTACCTCTCTACCTTCCCCTTGTTCTTTTCCCCTCAATTTTGCCAGTTGTCACCAAGTTCTCTAGTTTATTTCTTCCAACATATTTTGACAGTCTACGTCTAATTTCTCTAATCTGCTTGCTGTTTTTTTTTTTTTTGCCCCTTGTAAGACTTGATCATCGGTTTTTCTGTTGTCCAAGATATTCTTTGCATTTTCCCCAGAAACCACATTTCCACTGCTAATAGATGAGCTTGTCGGCTCATTGTCCACGATTCACATCCATAGAAACTACATATACCATGTAGCATTATAATTACACAGAAATATCACATTGGGAACCATTTATGCTCAGTAACACAGTTCATAAATAAACAAATATGTATTGTTTGACGATCATAGAAGTAGAAACTAGAGGACGCACTAGACAACATAAACATTGAATGTGGATAGAATGTGTATCTAAACGTTGCAATAGCAACCACAGATCTCAGAATTTTTTATTAAAACAGGTAGACCAATTAACAATCACAAACATACCGGATCGTAAAGTTTAGTCAGTCAGTCAGTCAGTCAGCCAGTCAAGTAGGTAGGTAGGTAGGTAGTTGGTTAGTTAATAGTTAGTTAGTTGGTTAGTTAGTTAGTTAGTTAGTTAGTAAGTTTAGTTAGTTAGTTAGTTAGGTAGTTAGTTAGTTAGTTAGTTAGTTAGTTAGTTAGTTAGTTAGTTAGTTAGTTAGTTAGGTAGTTAGTTAGTTAGTTAGTTAGGTAGTTAGTTAGTTAGTTAGTCGACAGTTCATCCTCATTGCACATCGAACCATTCAGTCCATAAGTGCTCGGATCCCCTCCTCAGCAAATCACGCGGCGTGTAGAGGCTCACAACACCAGTTCTGTGTTGGTTTATCAATCTTCTTTGGCTTCCTGCGTTGTGTTCTTGTTTGGACACACCTCTTTTAACTTGCTGTTCTTGCAGCCTAACCATGGTTGTAGATTCACAGTCATCGCTTGGTTCTCGTAAACGACTTACTTCTCGTAGGGCATTCAGAACGTCTGCCTGGTCCATGGCTCTTCCGCCTTCCACAGTAGCCCTATCCTGAAGCCTGTCAGCCCACTCATTTCCTTGTACACCTGCATGTTCTGGCACGAAGATGAAACTAATCTTTGCCAGCAAAGACTGCTCCAGACACAACAGCCACTCTCTTCGGACCCACCCCATCTGTATCCTCCTTAGCATGCTCAATGAGTCATTAAGGACACATGCCCAATTGAATGTCTGTATATCGAGCCATGTTATTGCATTACTTAACTGACATGACTTCCATAGTCAGGCTGCTTGTGGTCAAAGCAAAAGCGCCAGACTCTTCCTTCACAATTTCCTCTCCGGCCTGAATCGAACGATCGACCCATCCGTGTAAACGACATCATCATCCTCGAAAGAATTCAGGAAGATCAGAGCTTTTACTTCCGCCTCCACAGCAGCTGGCTTTTCTTGTCTGCATTTCCTGTCTAGTTGGATGCACACTGAAAAAAGGATCCACAGAACTCTGTTGGCACTTGTACCCACTCCTCGCCAGATTCTAAGTCCTTAAGTGAACAAACCTGCTGAAGAATGTCTTCGGCTTGACCCATCCACGACTTTCCTCTATTTAACCTCCTGCCCTTTACCTTCTTAATCTCGCTATGGAGTGGATGTTGTGTGTTTGCACTGACTCTGATATAGGCACGTGCTTGGCAAGTTGGTATTCTGTCCCTCATGGTTGGAAAATCAAGAAAGTAGAGCACCGC
Source organism: Cepaea nemoralis (assembly GCA_014155875.1). NCBI lineage: Eukaryota > Metazoa > Mollusca > Gastropoda > Stylommatophora > Helicidae > Cepaea > Cepaea nemoralis. The sequence continues at coordinate 13,505 of JACEFZ010001474.1, forward strand.
CCTGCATGATAGATCTCTTGTACATCCAAGAATAATGAGCATGGCTTCGTTCTGTATCCTTTCCATCCTTTCTATCTGCTTATGGCTGAGAGTCACGATCGCAATCGCATTCTCCAAAACAGAAAGGACCAGACCCTCGCAAAGAAGACATAGATGGCGCTGCTCACAGGTTGCCACCGCCATCACCCGTATCGCAGCCAAACCCCGCTTGGCCATTGTTATCACCTGGTCTACATGCTCAGTATAAGCTAAGCTTTGATCAAACCGTATCCCCAAGTAATTCATCGCCTGCATTCTTTCGACCGTCTCTGAACACAGATTTACAGCGGGCTTTGGGGTGTTGACAATATGGTTATTCAAAGAGAACCAATGTCACAGTTGCCTTTGTTGGGTTGACCATTGCGCCAGCTTTCAACACACCAAGTACTTATGCGATTGAGTTCGGTTTGTAGTTTCACAGCAACCTGATCTCTTCCTTGCCCTGACGATACACTAAAACATCGTCTGCATACGACAATGTCCTCCCCGGTCCTATGATTTGCTCGTTGGTGATTCTCACAGTGTATCACATAAAATCTTGGGATGTCGATCGATGATAAAATGTCGAGCCAAATGTCTACCACAAAGCCGGCAATTCTTTAATGTGTTGTTGATCGAGGAAAAACTGTCGCGCCATTCGTCGGCAGGTGGCAGCCATCCTTTGAAGTTGTAGACGGATTGTCTGGGTAAAAGTCGGCAGGATCTTTTGTTGTGGGAACAAGAATTCTCTAGATCACAGGCCGGCAAGACTTTTTGAAGTGCCGGGACAGGTCCCCAGATGAAAGCGGAATAGACGGCGGGTTGTTTCCACCCAGTCTAAACAGGAGAGAGAAAATAGATTCTAGACTGTCTAGTGTCTAGACAGTTTTGTGACGTCACTCAGACCCAGTATTAAACCAGTTGAGGTAAACAACTTTGGGGTTAGTCGACCAAATGTTGTGAAGCGCTACGGACGTGTGCAATATTCTTAGTTTGTTTCTAGAGAGAGAGACTATAGTGTCTAATGTTGATTTGCATCGGCGGACATTTAACCATTGTGTTATTCAATAGTCTCAATTTTCAAACCGGAATACATATATGGTAATTAAGTAAATAAACCTACATTAGATTATTCTTAGGAATCGAGTGTAGTAATGTGCGTTGATAGAACGTATTATAAGAGCGTCGGCAACAGTAGCCTATCGCGTAGCTTAAACTAGCTGGTGTGAGATATCATTTAACTCAGTGAGTTAAGGGCAATGTAGTGGGATGATATTTAGGGAGATTGATGATGGTTGGGGGGATGAAGGAAATGTCAAATGGTAGGATATTCCATCTGCCCTTTTCCTTTAGTCTTTCCTTGTCTTACCATGACTCAGACCGATGTGATGAGCTCCTCGGCCTTATGACAGAGTTTGGTTCTCTGTTATATTTCTGAGTGCGGCCGGTGGCCTACACTCACCTAATAAAGGTTGGAATCGGGTTGCTCTCACCAGGTGTGTTCTCTCTTCAACAGGTTTCACCATAGTTACCTACCAGCTAGAAGAAAAGTCATGGCTCGAGTATTTAAGGCAGAGTTTACTGACAGGCTTTTGCACTGGGCCCATAACACAGAGGGTCTGCAGGAACCTGGCCTCTGCTGAGCAGGAAACGATGATAATATAAGAGTGTTTCCTAGGTGATAGGTTACATCACATTAAAATCAAGACACTGACAATAACACCTGTACCAGGAACATTAGTAGATCTAGATTCCTGGATACTTAACAGTATATGTTACAATTGGTGAATTCCTATCATTACCAATTAACAGTATGTGTTACAATTGGTGAATTCCAATCATTACCGATTAACTGTGTGTGTTACATTTTGGGAATTCCTATGAACAGTAAAATACTAACATTGGGTTTTTTTTCCAAAGTGACAGTAACATTAATTTTAGGATTCTTTGATCCCAGAACTTTTATGAAAGAGTATTTACACTGTGTGTGTTAGATTGATGATCAATATTGGACTGTTTCCGCTATTGATGACCAAGCATCCGGACTGTTCAAGAGCTATCGGAGGAAGTCGACACTTGGCCTGAGAGACACATCATTTGGGTGAGGTTTTCTGTCCATCATATATGGTGCTGTTGTGTGGCCAGTACAGTGATGAAACTGACTTTGCTCCTGAGCTATTCGGTCTGACTCTACATACACGTTAGATTATACGACAGACATTCTACACAAACACTTGGCACACACCTGACACTTTTCTTTATTAAATTGTTTTTATCAGTTTTTTAAAGCTAGTGTTGTGTGGGTATGTTTTGGAAAAGAATGAGAGGGGGCATGATCCATTGGTAAGAGAGAGAGAGAGAGAGAGAGAGAGAGAGAGAGAGAGAGAGAGAGAGAGAGAGAGAGAGAGAGAGAGAGAGAGAGAGAGAGAGTGATCCAGGGACTGACGGGGTGTTGTGGACAGAAAGCTGGGAGATTCTCAGGATAAGGATTTGGGGTTAAAAGGATGTCGGTGTTGATTCCCCTCACCCCAGGGACGACACTTATATAAAATACGACACTGTGAAGGCGTTGAACAGCATCGGAGATAATGGTGATCTCTGTGGTAGGCCAGGATATATTGTTGTTGGTTCCAAAGTCCAGCTGCCACTTCTAAAAACTACTTTCCGTTGGAAGAGAGCTCTAGCGATCCAACTAAGGAGGAAAGGACTAATCATGAGTTCAAGAAGTTGATGCATTAAAAAATCCAATAGTATTCTGTTGTACGCGCCCTCAAGATCAGTCGCTGCAGCAAAGGTTTCAATGCCTGAGTGGGAACCTTCATAGACATCATGGGCAAAAAACTGCTGCATTGGTCAATGTTTTTCTTTTTGGACGGTGCCCTCCCAGGGTAGCTGGGAAAACACCTTGCCTCTCTGGGTGGGTTGATACTTTTCTGGCAATTAACTTCTCCAGCACTTTGCCTATTGTATTCTGCATGGTTATTACTCGACATCCCTGGATTTTTGTGTGGTCTTTGACGGCTTCGGCAAGGGAATCAGATAGCTGTGTAACCACTCCTCCTTGATGCTAGCACTCCCTATACTGTTGTTGTACATGTTTGCTAGTTTCTCTAGCTCGTTTTTGGTACACATATTGATGTCGTCATTTCTTATGCCATCTGGCCATGTAGCACTGTTTTTTTTATCGTCGAAGCACAGCCTTCATCTCTTTCACTGTCACTGTGTCTTCATCCGAAATGTTCTGGGCCTTGCATCTATCTGAGGTAACCTCCTTGACAAGATTTCGGCCTCTCATGCACTGATCTAGATAGCATTCGAAGAGAGCTTTGCTCTTGTTCTCATCAGTCCTCTGCCAGATGAGGTTAGCACCTCGGAAGGCAGGAATACTCTTATTCTTGACTACCCCACTCATGCTTTTATGTAGACGCCAGGACAATTTCAGTGACTTGTCTGTGCTTACTTTTTGACATACCTCTGTCCATATTTCTCTTTTAACCACCGTTACCAGTTTTTTTTTTTTTTTTTTTTTTTAAATAGCTTCCTCTTGTGTGCATCTCTCTTTCTAAGTGCATGCAGGGACTTTGATGGGCAACTCTGTTCTTCTTGGCGTTTCGCCAGTTTCCTTATAGCACTACTCTTATCCACCCAGGCCTTTTCCACCTCAAAATTCCACCAAGGTGGCTGCTCACAGATTTTTCCCCTGCCCTGAAGCTTTCTGTGCGTGTCGCGCCTTATTTTACTCACCACACGTTGCCCTGTACTGTCATACTGGAAAGTCTTGACCGTTGACCTTGTGCTGCTTGGTTTTGGTTTTCTTCAACAATATGCTGCAAGGGTGGTGGTCGCTGCCGTGGTACCCTAGGACACCCTATCTACATACTGTAGTGAGTGAAGGAGAAACCAGCGCCAGATCAATAACACTGTCCTCATCACCTGGGCGACTTGCTGTCCTGGTGACACAGCCACTGTTGATACAAACCAGGTCAATGGTTTCAAGTGCAGTCTTGAGCTCTGCCCCTCCCCCTCCCACCCCCACCCCCTGTGTGTTGGAGGAAATTTTCCCCCGTGATCTGCCTTTAGCGTTGTAATCGCCACAGAAAATAACATTTCTCTCGTGACCTAATATGTCACTCAGACACTGCCACTTCTGGGAATCCACACTCGCAATACGAGCATAAACATTCACCAACACGAATGGTAGACCGGATTGAACTCTAACCGCCTGTATTTGTATGTCGTCATTGTCCCAACTGGACATGTCTAGCTCTGAAGCCACCAAACTGTAGCGAATGAGAATGGCCATTCCCAGGTGTCGCTTGTTGCAGAAACATTTGAAGCCGGCAATTTGGAGTATATGATCACACTGTCTGTATTATGTATTTCAGTCTGCATTATGTATTTCAGTCTGTATTATGTATTTCAGTCTGTATTATGTATATCAGTCAAGTATGATTCAGTTACCGGCTCTGTGACGAAGGGGCTACTGACGCAATTCGTAATCCCGCATACATCATTTGAAATACAACTGCGGAAGATTTGACAGCACACCGCCTTGAGGTGGATTTCATACAATGGTAAATGTGCTGATCGTTCCGAAAACTATAGCAAACGACTGAACGTGAACTTGCTAAGAAATCACAAACAGCCAAATAATGCTGGGGTTGTCTGCAACATCCTGCAAAGGTTATGATTCAATTGTTCACGTCAAATGACATATAACACGGCAGTATGTATATGACGTGTATATGACGTATATATGACATTATATGACGTGTATATGACGTTTATATGACATTATATGACGTTTATATGGCATTATATGACGTGTATATGACGTTTATATGACATTATATGACGTGTATATGACGTATATATGACATTATATGACGTGTATATGACGTTTATATGACGTGTATATGACGTTTATATAACATTATATGATGTATATATGACATTATATGACGTGTATATGACGTTTATATGGCATTATATGACGTGTATATGACGTACATATGACATTATATGACGTGTAAATGAAGTTTATATGATATTATATGACGTATATATGACATTATATGACACGTATATGACGTTTATATGACATTATATGACGTGTATATATGACGTGAATATGACGTCTCCACGTCAATGACGACAGGCCAACATTTTAGTTCAGCTGTCCGGTGTAGGGGTTGAACCGCTTACCTCGGCATCAGCACAGCGGATATTTAAGAACGCGCGTTCTTACCCATTCGGCCATGCTGACCTGCGGTAAATGATATAGCCAGTATCACCCTGCCACCTTTATTTCCCAAGATATTTCCTGGTACTCATTGTCGGCTGATTCAACCTGGAAACCCACGTCAGTTTACAAATCTCAGTCCGCCCCAACACTGATCGAACCCTTAACTATCTGGAAGGCACACGAGCGGAAACCATTAGGCTAACACGGTCCCACAGCGAAATATGCCAGGCAACAACTGGGCAACCTATTGTTCGTAGCTTTAGTGCTGACATTCTCTAAGAAACGAATACTGTTTTCAAAGAACATGTGTGATATACTCACAATTCCTGGCGTTTTACTTCAGAGCATGGTAGAATTACACTGATTTGATTCCTTAGTTGAAATGTCGAACTATAAATCCTCGCTACACAAAAGGTGGTGGAGTCTACCGTCTGTCCGCTCTCACATATAGACATCTGGTAAAAGATGAGAATCGCCCATGCCGGCAATGAGTGAGATGGGTGGGCAGAGGCAGACTGAGGAGGAGGTAGTGGGAAAGGAGGAGGTAGTGGGGAAGGAGGAGCCACGATCGGGTTACGACAATGAGGATGATATGGGCGACAGATGTAACGCGACGAAAATGCGCGGGGTTGTGGGGAGACAACTAGCTTTACTGGGAGGACAGCGGACACTGATTGCGCACCCTTGGAGCTTTGTGACAAAGTTCTGGGTCACTGTCGTATAGCAAGTGCTTTGTAGAACGTTGCTCTCATTACAGCTCGAACCTTTCCTGTTCCACTACCTCTTGTATTTTCATGACGTAGATGTTTTCAGAGCCATGTTTCGTCCTGGTTGACGCCCAACTCTTCTTCAAGGAACTATACTTTCAAAGCTATATTTCTCTTCTTCTCTCTTTCCATTAAATTTGCTTGTTGATATTGTTTTCAGGTTTGTCTCTCCTCAATCAATGCTCAAAGGCTAAATCATATTATTAATTTGCTGTTTTGATCTTAGAAAAGCATTTTTTTTTTGGGCACACCCATAGTTTTCTTTACTTCATCTTATCTTGTTCCTCTTATCCCTTGCGGTGTCGAGGTGAAACATAAACTGCGTGGGGTTTCCCGTTTATTGGCTTCATATATCGAGATTCCCATGGGCCCTGTTATTTCTCTCCGGGGTAGTTGAAAATCAAATGGAGCCAGTAGATCGCGACACTGCCATGGCAATAATTTAACATTAGAAAAACTACTCACGAAAGACACATCATGTGTCAATCTGGTGGCTGGGACCTCGTGGATTCTAGAATGTTCATCATATGCCATGCAGTGAGCCCGGTGGTGAGGGTTTGTCGTCTTATACGATCCACGAAGTCTCTCATGTTTGTTCGACTATGGAATTTGATCCAACCTTAGGATAGTAATCTCCTTGTCTTCTATCTTCTTTCTTTCAACTGTCGCAGTTGTCGTGAGCCATGGCAGTAAGGAGGTAGACACAGGAGTCTGTCCGAATTAGAACCTGGTTTACATTGAAGGCGTGAATCACGTGACTGTTTCCAAGTGACGCCGAGCAGGCGTAGGGGAAAAGGATTAAAGAGGGTACAGCGGCGAGTGGGGACGAGAGGCCATCAATGAACATCACTGGAAACGGGGAGATAGTAGAGAAGTAACAAGTTTCTCCTATCTAGGGCATGACAGTTAACAGGGAGATACAGAACAAGTAACAAGTTTCTCCTATCTAGGGTATGACAGTTAACGGGGAGATACTAGAACAAGTAACAAGTTTCCTCTGTCTTGGACATGTAATAGCAAATGATGGCAAAAGTAAAACATAAATTAAACACACACACACGCGCTCGCGCGAGCACGCTCCCATGCACCCACGCACACACACACACACACACACACACACACACACACACACACACACACATACACACACACACAGCAGGAATGGCCAACAATGGTGTCAACGTCATGAAATCAGTATTAACATTTAGAGAGATTTACAACGCTATAGAAATGAGATTTGTCAAATGTTATGTAATTATAGCACTACTATATGGCACGGAAGCCTGTACATTGAATAAGCAATTAGAAAGTCAAATAGAGGCCCTAGAGATATGGATATACAGTAGAATAAGTCTTGAATGTTTATCAGAAATGGAATCACTACTGCTATCATATGTTTCTTAGCTTGTCTGCTCAGTGTCTACCTACTTCTCCACTTGATTATGTATGGGCCTGTCTTCGTCTGCGCTGCTTCCCCCTATAGGGCATATGCCCTCAATCAAGCCACGCCAAACCGTTATATCCTTAGCTATGTCCTGCAGCTCGCTTCTTGTCCTCCGATATTATTCATTTCTATCTGTAATTCTCTTCTCCAAGTGTTATTTGGTCTTCCGCTATTTATTTTGTTTTGTGGATTCCAGGCAAGAGTATCTTGTTAAATTGTCCTCAGGTTTTCTCTAGCGCCAGGGGCATTTCTACACCTCTTGGTTCACTAGGTATGTCTCCATGAGCTCTACATTGTATTGCCCACTGTTCTGCACAGAAGAAAGGTCTCTCTTTGAATATCAAGAAAACAGTAACAATGGTGATATAAAAGGAAATGGTGACACCGAAATCATTCATTCATTTTGTGCCATGCCGATATGCGTGGGTGGTTATGTTCTGCCATCTCACTCGAACACCAGAGTCGTGGATAAGCTCCGTGTTTCTGTATCGACCGTGCCATGTAGCCAAGCCATCCAGGTATTTAATTCTTGGTCTTCCCCTTGGTCTGTTCCCTTTGGTCTTGCCAGTTGTCACCAAGTTCTCCAATACATTTCTTCTCATAACATGCCCAAAAAATGTTGACTGTCTACATCTAATGTTTCTAATCAGTTTACGATCTTCATGTGTTTATTCCAGGACTTGTTCATTAGTTTTTCTATCTGTCCTTGATATTCTTTGCATTTTCGTCAGAAACCACATCTCCACAGCCATCAGATGGTTTTCAGCTTGTCTGCTCATTGTCCACGCCTCACATCCATATAAAAGTACAGGTTCTATGTAGCACTTCAACACTCTTTTTCTCGTTTCAATTGATATCTTTTTATTGGTCAGTATGTTTTTCATCTTGCAAAAGGCTACCTTCTCCATGGTAATTCTTGTTCTAATCTCTTCAAGGCATCTTCCATCAGATTTTATGATACGAGATAGTGGTATCGATTCACTTGTTTAAGAATATGTCCATTTACTTGCATTGTGGTATTTCTTCCTTCCTAGTGACGACCATAATCTGTGTCTTCTTACAATTCAATTCTAACCCCAGTTGTTCACTGTGTGCGCAACCGCATCTACTAAATTTTGCAGGTCCTGTTCATTGTCTGCAATCAAGACTGTATCATCTGCATATCTAATGTTATTGATTTATCGTCCTCCAATGTTGATTCCTTCCATACCTTCTATATTTCTGAAAATATGTTCACTGTACAGGGAGAAAAGATCTGGAGACATTACACATCCTTGTCTCACACTTCTCTTAATACGCTGATATTGACCTACTTCATTATCAATTCTGATGGCAGCTTGTTGTTTTCAATATATGTTTTTTTTATAAGTCTAATGTCTTTCCCATCAACATGTAGATCTGCAAGCATCCTTATCATGTCGACATGTCTTACTTTATCAAAAGCCTTTGTGTAGTCAATAAAGCAAAGATATAGATCTTTGTTTACTTCTACAGAACGTTCAATTACTGTTCTCAGTATGTACACAACATTTACTGTATCCATGCCTTCTACAAACCCACATTGTTCCTCTCCTATTTCAGGTTGTATTTTCTTCCTAACTCTTTGCATGATAATTCTTAGCAAAATCTTGGTGATGTGACTCATTATACTAATTGTTTGATGTTGATCACATTCCAAGGCGCCTGATTTCTTTGAGATAGCAATAAATACAGAATTACATAACTCCTGAGGTATATCTCCAGTATCATATATGGTATTCAGGAGTCTGGTAACTTTATCTATTCCGTAGTCTTCTAAAGCGTTAGTCATTTCTGTTGTGATGCTGTCTGAACCGGGCGGGGGGGTGGGGGGGGGGGGGGGGGGGGTCTTGCTAGATTTTATATGGTTAAGAGCATTCGGAACTTCGATCTTCAAAATTGATGGTCCTTCATTATTATTTTAAATATGATACTGTTCTTCTCTGTTATCACCACAAAGGTTTTTCACATAATCTGAGCATGCATGTAAAATTTGATCTTTTTCTATTATGATTTTTTCATCTTTTGTCTTTAGGGAGCCTGATGATGTAAGTGTTCTTTGATTAGTAAGCTCCTGAATTCTTTTGTGCATTAGTTTGGTATTTTTACTGTTGTGTAGCGTTTCAATTTCTATGCACTTTTTCTCGAGCCATGCTTCTTTTGCCTCCTTACATAATTTTCTGACTTTTCTGTGAATTTCTTCATATTTGGCAGGATTATTTTTATTCTGTCTTCTTGTTTCCATTAGAGCTGTAAAATTTCTTCAGTCATCCATGTCTGACGACCCACTTTCTTTAATTTTGGAATAGTTTGGAATAGTGGATCTTTTCTCCGGGGCATGCCGGTGTACTGGGAAATGAACAGGCGGACAGATTGGCTGGCTCTGCAGAACTTGGTGGAGTATTGATACATGACAAAGCAGACGTGGTTGCGGCCTTGTGGGAGCACGTGCACACCTCGGAGGAGCAAATGGATTACCATGGTCTGGCAAGAATGAGACAACGAGGAGTGACGAAGGGATATGGCCGACGCTCAGGGCTCAGAGGAAAGGCAAGACGGACTTATAATCAGATTGCTACTGGTACTATTAGTGTTGGAACTCTTCGCTGGCTGCTGAGGTTGGGGACGGAGCACTTATGGGAATGACCCGAATGCTGTGATGTCGATTCCTAAATCAATCAATCAATCGATCAATCAATCAATCAATCAATCAATCAATCAATAGTTTTTTCTGCAGCTAAACTGACTGAATTCTTCAACATTTCCCATTGATCATCCACATCTTGAAATATTATCTCTAGACCAGACAATATATCAAATATATTCTTTACTTCTTTGTTAAAATTATCTTGTATTTCTTTATCAGTTTTCTGACAGTTTTCTGAAGTTCGTTCGTTCGTTCGTTCGTTTGTTCGTTCTTTCGTTCTCTTTCTTTCATTCAATCATAGTGGCTTATTGCATAAGATATTCTTACGATGATGATGATGATGATGACGATGATGATAATGATGATGATGATGATGATATATGATAATGATGATGATGAGATGAGATGATGATGATGATGATGATGATGATGATGATGATATGATGATGATGATGATGATGATGATGATGATGATGATGATGATGATGATGATGATGATTGATGATGATGATGATGATGATGATGATGATGATGATGATGATGATGATGATGATGATGATGATGATGATGATGATGATGATGATGATGATCTGCGCATGCAACAATTAATGAATGTTTGTAGTTTATTTGTAATTCTTGTATTTGTTCACCATGTTTCTGACCCACACAATATAATTATTTAACACTGGTTCTAAGTTTGGTGCTAAGTTTCTTTCTGTGACTTCCACAAACTTCCACAACTATCGACTTTTCAGTTTTATTATCAACTTTTCCAAGATGATACTTCGCTGGCTTTGTCCAATTCTACAACCTCTTATCTGTTTACCATCCTATTTGGCAGAGCAGAGCATTGCCAATACCTCCAGGGGACTGCTGCATCCGCCACGTCACTTTCTGTCACACTGAGCTCCGAGGTTAGCGATTGATTTGACAGATATTACTTCACGTGTTTGCCCTTTGAACTGTAACTTTACCGATCTGCCAATCATCGGGCGTAGGTCGGTGGGAGTAAACCTGAGAATTAATGAACACAGAAATAGACGGAGCCGAGTTTGCGGATTTCTTGTTTACAACTGCCGTAACAGGAATCTGGTGGGGCAATGTGAAGTGCTGGGACTATCACACGTTTGAGGCCAGAATTGAAAGAGTAATAGATGGGCCAGTCTTTGATGTCTGTAGGGAACGACGAGTGCAGACATCGAATACTTGTTCGATTGTACTCATACCATTGTCAGCGTAGCTAAACTTTATTTTCTATTCTTTTACAATATCAGTAGTGACTACACATTTCTGGGAGCCAAGATGGCAGAGTGATAGCCAAGATGGCAAAGAGAAAGCCAAAATAGCAGAGTGGAAGCTATGATGGCAAAGAGAGAGCCAAGGTGGCAGAGTGAGAGCCAAGATGGCAAAAAGAGAGCCAAAATAGCAGAGTGGAAGCTATGATGGCAAAGAGAGAGCCAAGGTGGCAGAGTGAGAGCAAAAGATGGCAGAGTAATAGCCAAGATGGCAAAGAGAGGAGAGAGCCAAGGTGGCAGAGTGAGAGCCAAGATGGCAGGGA
>JACEFZ010001475.1:0-12027 GCA_014155875.1 Cepaea nemoralis
CTCGAATTCTCTGTATGTACCTAACAGACATGCTAGTCAGAAATATGGACAATTCAAATTACTGTGGAAATTTCAATTTCAAAGATATTTCATATTGCTTAAGTTTCTGTTGCTCGAATTCTCCTGTATGTACCTAACGAGATGCAGTGAGATATGCCAAGCAATTTATTGCTGTGTCTTCCCAGAGTGCGGCTCCATGCGCCATTAATGAAGAACGAGGATAGGAATATGGCAACGAGGATAGGAATATGGCAACTAAGACGAACACCAGCTCAAAGCGAAGCATCGGCGGGGAGGCGATAGAGGCAATGGCGAGGGCAGAAGCTGGCCTGCCACGGCCACGGGTGCTAGGATTTGTGTGAGGGCACGGAGCACCGGGTGCACGAGGCTCACCTCCCCGAGGGAGAGGTCGCTTTGGAGCAGGCATTTTAGCAAGTATGGGACAAACACGGAAACCACGCAAGAACGGACGTCTCGAAACATGGTTCAAACTTAAAGCAGGAGAAAGACACAGGGTTATGACCCGGGCGGGCCCAACCCCACAGAATGTCAGGAAGGTATAGAGCCGAAACATTCTTGGAAGGAGGACCGCCTCTGACGGTCAGAAAACTCCTGTCGTACTAGCTCCACAACAGAGTTTTTTTTTTTTTAAATCACGTATTGTTCAAATTAACTACGTGAAAAACGTTTTCAACTTCCTTCCGCCAAAAACAGAACAGGAATGCCATGAGCTTGAAACTAATTACTGCTATTATTGGAGACATTAACGTGCAAGTCTGAGCGCGATCGAGCAAGAAGAAGACGGGAAGATGAAAGGGAAAAAATTTATTTCAAAGCAATGCTAATTTATAGTGTGAATAACAAAACGCACGCACGCGCGGGAACACACACACACACACACACACACACACACACACACACACACACACACACACACACACACACACACACACACACACACACACACACACACACACACACACACACACACACACACACACACACACACACACACACACACACACACACACACACACACACACACACACACACACACACACACACACACACACACACACACACACACACACACACACACACACACACACACACACACACACACACACACACACACACACACACACACACACACACACACACACACACACACACACACACACACACACACACACACACACACACACACACACACACACACACACACACACACACACACACACACACACACACACACACACACACACACACACACACACACACACACACACACACACACACACACACACACACACACACACACACCACACACACACACACACACACACACACACACACACACACACACACACACACACACACACACACACACACACACACACACACACACACACACACACACACACACACACACACACACACACACACACACACACACACACACACACACACACACACACACACACACACACACACACACACACACACACCACACACACACACACACACACACACACACACACACACACACACACACACACACACACACACACACACACACACACACACACACACACACACACACACACACACACACACACACACACACACACACACACACACACACACACACACACACACACACACACACACACACACACACACACACACACACACACACACACACACACACACACACACACACACACACACACACACACACACACACACACACACACACACACACACACACACACACACACACACACACACACACACACACACACACACCACACACACACACACACACACACACACACACACACACACACACACACACACACACACACACACACACACACACACACACACACACACACACACACACACACACACACACACACACACACGCGTGTAGAGCCATCTAAAAGTGTCTCGCAGACTCTGAAAGAGCCAACACTATGTCTGGTAGCGAACAATTTGAAAAACTATGGAACACTTTTTGAATCTTAAAAAACGTGGCCTTTCCCAAGAGAATAGAAGTGGCTAAAATTATCATTAAATATTAACTATTTTCTCAAATTTAAACAACTAGGTTGGAAAATGAAAATTAAGAGTGATTCAGTGATTCAGTGCCAAGCAAAAAAACATGGTGCACAATCAAAACCAAAAAAAAAGTCGCTTAAAAGTCGACAGGGTCGACTTCATTGCACCGGGATTTTATCCCATATGGCTCAGTCTCTTTCCTCAGCGCGGAAAGCGTCGCACAAAACACGAACTCCGTAGTTCCAGCGACGACACACAGGAGTTTCCGAAAAAATGCACTCGTGAACCGAAGGACGCAGCCCGGAATCGAACCCACAACCTTCGGAGCCCGAGTCAGATGGCTTTATCACACCGCCACGGAGACTCCCGAAATGAAAATTAAGAGTGATTAAGTGATCAAATGAGTAAGTATTATAATGTTAATGTACATTCACTAAGCATTAAAATTGCGGAAGATAACACGAAATTAAACAAATAACAAGATGACCCTAGTATGGCGATATACCATCCTTCTGTCCACGTGGGAGGTCTCATGTGACGATATGTTATCCTTCGGCAATGAATCAGTTAGATGTTACACATGGGAACAGCGGTAGCCCAGTGGTTAGCCAGCTCGCCTGCTGGACGGTGGTCATGTGTTCGAATCTCTATCAAGGCGGATTTTTTTTTTTATTTCTCGTGAGAACATAGCCTAAAATGGGTACCGGGAAATATCATGGGAAATAAAAGCGACCGGAGTGATAAGCGACCACCATCAAATGATAACCATCACTCACTGAGTGCTGTTTGGTCGAAACCATATAATGAGTCTAGTACCTTATGTCCAACACGATTCAGGGAGTTAATGTGCTGAATGGCGGGCGTGATAACGACCGGCGTGATAAGCGACCACCATCAAATGATAAGCATCACTCACTGAGTGCTGTTTGGTCTAAACCATATAATGAGTCTAGTACCTTATGTCCAACACGCTTCAGGGAGTTAATGTGTTGAATGGTGTATGTGGCAGGTGTGCTATTCAATACTGTATAGAGCAGAGACACGTGACGTGACACAACACACCACATTGGAACTGTTACAAGGTGGTTATACCGACCATTTATGTTATGTTATGTTATGTTATGTCATGTTGTGTTTAGTTTAGTTAAGTCGACAGATCAACATCATGGCACACGAGTGTAACCCATAAGTTTTCCGTTCTACTCCCACCTCAAGCCTGAGTCCAGAGACTCTCAGCTCAGTGCACGAACTCTGTAGGACCGGCGAGGATCCTGACAATACTTTGGGTAGATTTTTAACTCGAAATTTTGCCCGGGCAGCGTCGTTAGGCTACTCTTTTTCGATTTCCTACTGCCAAGGGATTTGTTACGTGCGCAACAATACACACGGGCGTCCGATCTCACTACCCAGAGACCAGGGGACATTTTGTTACTAGTAAGTCCACTTGAAAAAATCTCGGCCCTCACCGGGGCTTGAATCCGGGATCTCCAGCACTCGAGGCGGACACTATACCTTGAGACCACTTGTGTTGTGTAATGATGTTATGTTATGTTGTTATGTTATGATGTTATGTTATGTTATGTTATGTTATGCTACGCGATACTGTGTTATGTCATGTTATGTTATGCTACGCGATATTGCGTCATGTTACGTTATGTTGTTATGTTATGTCATGTCATGTTATGTTATGCTACGCGATATTGTGTCATGTTATGTTATGTCATGTCATGTTTTGGTGAAGACGCTGTAGGGTAGTAGCTAGAAGCTCATCAGCTGGCGCGATAGTCGTAGGCTCCAATTCGCTTCGGGGCTGTTGTTTTAATTGACTTGGGGTCCCAAATCGACCCAGCTTGAAATGGGTACCAGGAAATGTCTTGAGAAGTTTGAAGATAACTCGGCCATATAAACAGACACGTCAACACATCACCTTGTTTCTTTGTTTATTATAATGGCATGTACGCTATAGACAATGAAGATACCCCGGCCATATAAACAGACACGTCAACACATAACGTTGTTTCTTGCTTTATAATAATGGCACGTACGCTATCATTTACTGCCAATATAGTACCTTGCGGTGTATGGCAGAGGGGTCTTCGAGCCTGAGGAATTAAGGCCGCCTGGCTAGTGCAGTCGTCGCGAACTGTGCAGGTTAGGATTTACTTTTTGCCCCCGATAGAAAACAATCCCACACCTTACCGAGGGATCGAACCCGGGTCTCCCGAAGGAAAGTCCGGCGGTCTAGCCACTCGGCCAGCCGCTCATTTAAACAGACACATCACCTTCTTTCTTGGTTTATTGTAATGGCATGTACGCTATACTATAGACAATGAAGATACCTCATCCATATAAAGTCACAGCCACTTGTTTAAGGATGTGCTGTATGACAGAGAGGAGGAGTATGCGGGGGAGGGGGGGGGGGGGGCAGACAGAGAGAGAGAGATAACGCCATATTGATTTATTTGGTTGTTTCGGGATTTGAAGTTTTAAAAATTGAGTACAACCCACTACTGGCAACTCTGATAGTATTCTGGCACGAATCTACGGCCTTGTCCGCGTCAGAATGGAAGCACTAGACCCGAAGTTCGATCCCGGGTCCAGTCAAGGATATGCGCCACTGAGGAGCTCAAAAGAGAGCGAAACTCGAGTCTGTGCTTCCAATCTGATGTGGACTAAGCCTTAGGTTCGTGCCGGAATACGATCAGCGTTGCCAGTAGTGGGTTGTGCTCAATCTTTATAATGCTATATGTGGGTTGGGTACATCAAGAGATGGACAGGAAGCCAGTATGTGCGCACCGTGAATGAGAGAGGGTTACAGTATCATTACTATCTACCTCCAATGTTGAGATGGCAGATGCTGGTGGTGATGACGATGGTGGTGATAAAAGTTATGATGATGAGATGGTGATGATGGTAAAGATGCTACTGATGATGACGATGATGATGATGATGATGATGATGATGATGATGATGATGATAAAAATTGTGATGACGAAGATGATTATGGTGGTGGTGGTGGTGGTAATATTTTAGTTCACTTCCTAATTCTCCAGCTACCAACCTATTCTTAACAGCATTGTGTCTTAGCAACAACGACATTAAACAGAAAATACTGACCTTTGCAAGAATCACCATTCTGCCCCTGACTGTCTAGCGACTGCTCCAAACTTTTAATGTCTGCAAGAAACACAAGCGATCAACAATATTACACAAAGAATATATGAACAAGCAATATATGGTGTTGTTCTTGTGGTAGATCTTGTTGTTGTTGTTGTTGCTGCTGCTGTTGTTGTTGTTGTTGTTGTTGTTGTTGTTGTTGTTGTCGTCGTCGTCGTTTTTTTTTCCTTCTTATTGTTGTTTCTGTGTATATATACACAGCATTTACTGTACCCTTGCCTTCTACAAACCCACATTGTTCTTCTCCTATTTCAGGTTGTATTTTCCTCCTAACTCTTTGCATGATAATTCTTAGCAAAATCTTCTTAATGAGTCACATCACGAAGATTTTGCTAAGAATTATCATGCAAAGAGTTAGGAGGAAAATACAACCTGAAATAGGAGAAGAACAATGTGGGTTTGTAGAAGGCAAGGGTACAGTAAATGCTGTGTATATACTGAGAAACATAATCGAACGTTCTATAGAAGTAAACAAAGATCTACACCTTTGCTTTATTGACTACACAAAGGCTTTTGATAAAGTGCGACATGTCAACATGATAAGGATGCTTAAAGATCTACAAATTGATGGAAAAGATCTTAGACTTGTAAAAAACATATATTGGAAACAACAAGCTGCCATAAGAGTTGATAATGAAGTAAGCCAATATCAACCTATTAAGAGAGGTGTGAGACAGGGATGTGTAATGTCTCCAGATCTGTTTTCCCTGTACAGTGAACGTATTTTCAGAAATATTGAAGATATGGAAGGAATCAACATTGGGGGACGATGCATCAATAACATTAGATATGCAGATGATACAGTCTTGATTGCAGACAATGAACAGGACCTGCAAAATTTAGTAGATGCGATTGTTACACACAGTGAACAACTAGGGTTAGAATTAAATTGTAAAAAGACACAGACTTATGGTCGTCACTAGGAAGAACGAAATACCACAATGTAATATACAAGTAAATGGGAATATTCTTCAACAAGTGAATAGGTACAATTATCTCGGAACAGTAATAACATCTGATGGAAGATGCCTTGAAGAGATTAGAACAAGAATCGCCATGGCAAAAGTAGCCTTTAGCAAGATGAAAAACATACTGACCAATAAAAAGATGTCAATTGAAACGAGAAAAAGAGTGTTGAGATGCTACATAGAACCTGTACTTTTATATGGATGTGAAGCTTGGACAATGAGCAGTCAGGCTGAAAAACATCTGATGGCTGTAGAGATGTGGTTTCTGAGGAAAATGCAAAGAATACCAAGGACAGCCAGAAAGACCAATGAACAAGTTCTTCAAGAAACAAATGAAGATCGTAAATTGATTAGAGAAATTAGACGTAGACAGTCAAAATTTTTTGGGCATGTTATGAGAAGAAATGGATTGGAGAACTTGGTGACGACTGGTAAGATCGAAGGGAACAGACCAAGGGGAAGACCTAGAAGCAAGTACCTGGATGGCTTGGCCTGGTGGCATGGTCGAGACAGGAACACAGAGCTGATCCACGACTCTGGTGATCGAGTGAGATGGCAGAACATGACCGCCCACGCTTACCGGCATGGCACATGATGGATGGATGGATTGTTGTTTCAATAGCTGTTTTTTGTTCTTCTTGCGCTGGCTGGCTT
This sequence comes from Cepaea nemoralis, assembly GCA_014155875.1. Lineage (NCBI taxonomy): Eukaryota > Metazoa > Mollusca > Gastropoda > Stylommatophora > Helicidae > Cepaea > Cepaea nemoralis. The sequence continues at coordinate 6,864 of JACEFZ010001475.1, forward strand.
TGACCTCAAGCGTAGTTCAGACATATTCTACTACTTCTAGTGCTCTGAACTGATGTTCGTGTGTGGATTACTATTACCAGTGTCCCTCGCCATCAGCTCAACCCAATCCGTGGATTACTATTACCAGTGTCCCTCGCCATCAGGTCAACCCAATCCGTGGATTACTATTACCAGTGTCCCTCGCCATCAGGTCAACCCAATCCGTGGATTACTATTACCAGTGTCCCTCGCCATCAGGTCAACCCAATCCGTGGATTACTATTACCAGTGTCCCTCGCCATCAGGTCAACCCAATCTGTGGATTACTATTACCAGTGTCCCTCGCTATCAGGTCAACCCACTCCGTCTTCTGAGATACTTGTAATTTACATCTCCCAAGTCAAGGACCAGAAGTCAACAGTTTAGTCCAACTGACCTGTGTCGGGGTTGAATCTGCTACACCGGATGTTTAAGAGCGAGCGTTCTTTTCCATTCGGCCGTGTATATCAATCAGGATCATCCAGTGCCAACAACGCAGTGAACATTGGCGGCAATGGACCTTCTGTCCTGGACCGTGACGACTAGAAAGATCGAAGGAAACAGAGGCAGAGGCCGACTAAGAGAAATGATGGATAGATTGAGACGGTGGCATGGAGGAATGTCATCAGCAGGGTTGATCCAGAACACCAAAGACCGAGATATGTGGAGAGACATGAACGCCTACGCCAGCCGGCATGGCACTTGATGATGATGATGATGAATTAATATGAATTTCCTCTAATCGCTTTGATGGTGAGATCACTGATATCGGACACCTGGCCTTCTAAGATAAGTGCGAAAACCAGGAGGTTCTGTGTGCAAGTTATGCATGTTAAGATCTCACAGCAATTGGAAATAGTATAGAGTAGACGGTAAGGCTCTTGCACTGGCAAACTTGTTAGGAAAGAAAATTATACTCACAGATACTAGAGGGACTCAAATTAAAACCTTAACTTTTATTTTATTTTATTTTATTTATTTTTTTCGGGGGGGGGGGGGGGGGGGGGGGGGGGGGGGGGCGGTGAATATATTCTGATAGAGTTAATGAACGAATGTATCATTTTTCGATATAATCACTACTGCATTCAATGGAAGTCATCCAAACGCCGATAGAGTGCTTGAATTACTGTTGGAAAAAGACAAAATTATCTTGGTCGCGTGTATAACCACTTTGAGTTTTGTTTGATTTTTTTGTTTGTTTTTTGTGTGTGTGTGTGTGTGTGGGGGGGGGGGGGGGGGGTTCTCGGTGTGTTTGACCGGTCGTAAACAGAAGTCCCGCCGTTTTGAAACGTCCTGCTTGACCCATAAACTTGCTGAACTGACAAACATGCATCGCCATACTGGACCTTCATTCACCGATGAATTGCCATAGATTTCACTCCTTCACTGATTAAAGAAAGGATAACAGAACGCTACTCCTCTTTGGTGCATGTCAAAAGTGGGGCCGCAATCTTTAGACCATCCTTATGATTCGTCTGCACCGTGATGTTACGTGCTTAACTTTCTTGAAATCCTCACCAACAATATTGTCAGGTTGCAAGATAATGGCATGGTTATTGTAATGTCTATCACACTTTAAAGGTGTTCATTTGAAGTCCAATCGTATATATTACTGGCACCTTGTTGTCTGTACAGGTGATAGTTTGTTGCATTTTAAAAAGAGGTTCCATTGGCACCTTGCCGTCTTGACAGACGATAGTTTGTGCTCTAAAAAGGCATAATAACTTTTAACTATGGCGGTAGCGAGTGTGACTGATAAGGCCAATTTGCGCTGTAAATGTCCGTTCACAGTGGGTGCATGTGAACACGTGGTCATTTCCACCATCATGCACCATCTTACGTCTCAAACGCTTAGTGTGTGACTTTTCTGCAATAATTTTCTCCTTTGACTTTATTCCATTTCTGATATTTGCCCTCCATGCAACACGTTCAGCGGCGACTTGCTCCCAATGTGCATTATCAATGCCTGTATCAATCATGTCCCGCTTACACACATCTTTGTATCGTAGTAGAGGCCGACCCTGAGATCTCTTACCCATCTGTAATTCACCAAAAAAGATATCCTTTGGTATTCTACCATCATCCATCCTCCTAAGATGTCCTATCCATCTAAGTCTACGAAGACTGAGCATGGAATAAACTGTCACACAACCTGATCTTTCCAATACTTCAGTATTTGTGATTTTGTCTTGCCACTTAATACCAAGAATTCTTCGCAGACACCGCATATGAAAGCTGTTTAAATTGTTCTCTTGGTGTGAGTAAGTTGTCCAGGTTTCACTGCCATAGAGAAGAGTACTAAGGACACAGGCTTGATAGACAAGGACTTTTGTTTTGGCAGTAAGCTTCCTGTTCTCCCAGACTCTTTTTCTTAACCTGTTCATTGTTGTTGCTGCCTTACCAATCCGGATGTTGATTTCCTGATCTAGGGATAATTTGCTATTTACCACTGATCCTAGATATGTAAAATGGTCTACTATCTCTAGTTCGGCGTCGTCAATAAAGATTGATGGTACCCCATGTGCACCTTGTGACATAATCTGTGTCTTCTTTTTGCTAATTGTTAAACCAAATTCAGAACAAGCATTGGAGAATGCAGATAGTAGACATTGCAATTCTTCCTCAGAGTGGGTCGTAACTGCAGCATCATCTGCAAAAAGCAACTCTCTGATCAGTACCCTCCTAATTTTGGTCTTAGCCTTCAATCTCTGAGCATTGTAGAGGCCGCCATCTGAGCGTGAGTGAATGTATATACCACCATCCTGATCACGAAATGCATATTTCAGTAGAAGTGAAAAGTATATTCCAAAGAGGGTGGGAGCTAGTACACAACCTTGCTTAACTCCACTCTTGATTTCAAATTCTTCAGAAGTTGCACCATCAAACTTGATTATACCCTTCATGCCTGTGTGGAACGATTCCACAATGGACAGAAGAGTTGGTGGGCAGCCAATCTTCTTTAGTGCCTTGAACAGACCCTCACGACTGACCAAATCAAATGCCTTTGTGAGGTCGATGAAGGCAATAAACAGTGGTTGATTCTGTTCACGGCATTTTTCTTGCATTTGTCGCAATGAGAATATCATATCAGTGGTAGACCGGTTCTGTCGAAAGCCACACTGTGATTCGGGGTAGACTTGATCTCCTAGGACTTGAAGTCTGCGCAGAACAATTCTGGCAAATACTTTTCCAACAATACACAGAAGTGAGATACCCCTATAGTTGTTGCAGTCGCTCCGATCAGCCCTTGTTCTTGTACAGCGTTATGATGCTTGAATCTTTGAAATCCTGTGGGACTTGTCCTTCACGCCAGCATAGCTCTATTAGCTGGTGGATCTGTAGAGTGAGTGTGTCTTGCCCACTCCTGATAACCTCTATTGGAATCCCATCCTTACCTGGAGCCTTGCCAGATGCAAGTTCATTTATAGCACACTTAACTTCTGTTATGGTGGGAAGTGTGTCCAGGTGGTCAAGAGTTGGTAGAGCCTCTATGGCGTTGAGGGCATCATCCGCTAGTTTGGTCTCACTTGAGTAAAGCTCCAAATAGTGCTCTACCCATCTGTCCATCTGCTGTTTCTTATCAGTGATGACTTCTCCAGTCAAGGTTTTCAGCGGTGCACTTCTTTTGATCACTGGACCACAGGCTTTCTTTATTCCTTCATACATGCTTCTTATGTCTCCCTTATCACTTGCGATTTGAATGGACTCACATAACTTGATCCAATAATCATTTGCACACTGCCTGGCAGCCTTTTGCACATCCTTCCTAGCTTGCCTTAGCTCACTCAGAGTGTTACGCGTTGGTCTTTCCTTGTTTCTTAAGAGAGCTTTCTTCTTCTTATCAATCAAGGGCTGCAGAGTCTCGCTGTTGGCCGCAAACCAGTCCTGCCTCTTATGATCCACAGTGCCGTAAACCCCTACGGCAGTTTTATAAAGAGTTTCCTTAATTTGACCCCACTTTTCATTTACTGTACAATTTTCTGGTGTATCAGTGAAAGCGTCTTCAAGTTGCTGTTGAAACTGAAAGCACTTTTCAGGATCATGAGTGTTAATAATATTAATCCTGGGGCTAGATTTGTGTTTAGCTGTGTAGATTCTCTTTGGTCTCAGTCTAACTCTTGCAACAACCAAAGAATGATCTGTATCACAGTCAGCACTGTGGTAACTACGAGTCAATGATATATGGTTCAGATGTTGTCTCCGTGTGATGATGAAGTCCAGCTGGTGCCAATGGCCGGATCTTGGATGTTTCCATGTGACCTTATGCATCTCTTTTGTTTTAAAAAAAGAGTTTGTAATACATAGGTCATTACTGGTGCAATGCTCCAGCAGCCTTTGCCCATTTTCATTCATGCGACCGATGTTGTATTTTCCAAGGCACACTGGCCATGAACTCGAGTCCTTGCCCACACGAGCATTGAAATCACCGAGCATATAAATGTAGTCAGATTTTGGAACTGCCTTGATCACGGAGTCTAACTCCTCATAGAACAAATCCTTCACATCATCAGAGGAATCGAGTGTCGGTGCATATGCAGTAATAATGGTGGCAAACCCACAAGAGGTTGCCAAGCGCAGGGATAATAGTCTTTCATTTCCTCCTGCTGGAATTTCAATCATTCCCAGTAGCGAATTCTTCACTGCAAAGCCCACACCGTGTTGCCTTTTTTCTGCCTGCCCTCTACCCTTCCAGAAAAAGGTGTAGTTGTTTTCCCTGAGTGACCCTTCCTCAGCGAGGCGAGTCTCCTGCAGGCCAGCAATATCAATGTTAAGACGATTGAGTTCGGCATCAATCACAGCCGTTTTTCTCACATCGTCAATATTGGTCAAGTCAGTGGAAAATCCTGGACACATGGTTCTCACGTTCCAGGTTGCAAGCCGTAGCTTGAGGTTTCTATTTTTATTTTTGTTTGTACCTGGTGCATTGGTTTTACAGCCTGCGATTCAGATTTTGTCCTAGCCCCAAGCACCCATTGAAGCAGGCAGGCTGTGGCGGATCAGCACCCAATTGGCTGGGGGCTGCCCAGCTTGAGGCGGGCGGTAGCTGATCAGTGACACCTATAGGTGTCTCCCACCGTCAGAGGCAACGCGTGGCGCCCCATGTCTACGCCAACTGACAAGGACTTATAACCCGTAACAGGGTTTT
>JACEFZ010001476.1:0-10763 GCA_014155875.1 Cepaea nemoralis
AAATAAAAAAACTAAAAGGAGGCAACTAGAAACTTCTACAAAAGATATGTGCAATGCGAACCAGAGGGAGAACCCTTTGACCCAACTGAAATAATTAACAGTGAAAATGGAGAACCAGTAAGCGACACAAAAAACAAATCTAATAAGATGGAAGCTGTATTTCGAACAACTTCTCAACATCCCATCAGATGTCACAGGACTTCAAGAAACCTACACAGATGCCACCGAAGAACTAGAACTAGACATACTAAAAGAAGAAATTATAGAAGCCGTCAGATTAGCCCCATTGAACAAATCACCGGGACAAGATGAAATACCAAATGAACTAATTAAAGCAGCAAGAGAAGTAGGAACAGCATGGCTACACAGACTGTTCAATCATGTTTGAGTAGATCAACAGACACCACGAGACTGGGGAAACACCATAATTATCCCAATATGGAAAAACAAAGGCAGTAAAAGAGATTGCACACAATACAGAGGCATTTCACTGTTGAGTCATACTGGGAACATATTTTGCAAAATTCTTGAGAAAAGATTACGAAATACTATAGAATCCCAGCTAAGCGAAACACAACTAGGATTTAGGAAAAACAAACCAAACCAAATCAAACCAACTTATTTTAAAAGGGTTACAGATTGGGCACACAGGCCCGTCTTACATTCGACCCTTCCAATCACTCATCTTTCGTCCATCAAGAGCATTATACATTCACATAGGAAGAAAAAAAACATTGTGAAATGAATGTTGTAAACATAAACAAGGCAAATTACCATGTTATGAGGCCCATCTCCCACCTACCCACACATCACCACACCCACACCCAGGGACACATACATACCCCACCAACTGACCCATCCCCCTCCACACACACTGCCCTCACCTGTTCCCCCAAACCAAACACACTCGCCACCCACACAAACATTCCCCACCAACCCTCACATCCCGTGCCCACCCACATCCTAACCCACACCTCCAACCACCCATTTCCCAACCACACCTCCATCGACCACATATTCCCCACCAACCCACACATCCACTCACACATCCCCAAACCATACATACACATCCCCCTACCCACACACACGCATATCTCCCTAACCACCTATGCATCCCCAATCCACTCACACATACATCCTCCACCCACACACACATGCCCTAACCCACATCCCACCACACAATATTCTCAACTTATGCACCACACACATATCCCTCACCCACACACACATGCCACCACACACCCCCCACCTACACATTGCACACATATCCCTTCACCCACCCACCCCGCACATACCTCCATTCACACAAATCCCCCACAGCCCCACCCACACACATATCCCCAACCAACACACCACACCTCTCCCCACCCACACATAGATTCCCCACCCATCCACCAACGCACACTCACTCACCCACACATCCTCCACCCACTCACGCATCCTGCCCCGATACATACACATCCCTCACCACCTACACATCCCTAAGCCACTCACACACCCTCACCACCCATATATACTTCCCCCAACCACCACATATCCCCTACTCACCCACACATATCCCCCACCCATACACACATTCCCCACACCCACACACATATCCTCACCCACCCACCACCAACACACCACACACATATCCCAAACCTACACACCATTCACCTCTCCCCACCCACCCTTACATTCCAAATCCCCCCACACAACCCCACCACCCACACATATTTCCCCAAAACCATCCACACATCTCCACCCACCCACACACACATCCCCTGCACCCGTCCCATACACACATCCTGAGCAAGAGAACAAATCAATTCAAACAAAGGATGCACAGATGCCATTTTTGCTCTTAGACAACTTATAGAAAAATCAACTGAATTCAATGAAACACTCTACTTAGCCTTTGTCGACCAAGAAAAGGCATTTGATAGAGTAGATAGAAACAAATTGTGGGAAATCCTTAAACAATATGGTGTGAGTACACATCTAACAAACCTATGTAGAAGCTTATATAACAACAGTGAATGCATAGTGAGAGCAACTGGAGGACACTCAGAACCCTTCACCATAAGATCTGGAGTATGACAAGGTTGTGTCCTGTCCCCTCTCTTGTTCATAACATATATAGACAACATATGTAAAGAAACCAGCCAAACAGAGACCGCAAGAATACTGCATGACGAGAACACAGAAGAAGAACCATCTGCATATCAAATAGGAGAAGAACAATGTGGGTTTGTAAAAGGCAAGGGTACAGTAAATGCTGTGTATATACTGAGAACCGTAATCGAACGTTCTATAGAAGTAAACAAAGATCTACACCTTTGCTTTATTGACTACACAAAGGCTTTTGAAAAGTGAGACATGTCAACATAAAAAGAATGCTTGAAGATCTACAAATTGATGGAAAAGACCTTAGACTTGTAAAAAAACATATGTTGGAAACAACAAGCTGCCATAAGAGTTGATAATGAAGTAAGCCGATATTAGCCTTATTAAGAGAGGTGTGAGACAAGGATGTGTAATGTCTCCAGATCTGTTTTCCCTGTACAGTGAAAGTATTTTCAGAAGGAAGTGTCTATTCCGACACAGCTCGGTATAAACTACTCCGTTTATTCAGAGCTGAACTATCACGTGATTTTTCCCGGTCCCGGAAACCCCGGGTGGTCCTGGTCACGTGATTTACCTAGTCACATGACTTAACGTATGTGACGTCATCGGGACATGAGCGTGGCTATGTTATATACTTCTGATGATTCAAAATCATATCCTCAGTAGCACAGTGGTAAGTGTCTCTGCCTGATAAGCGGGAGCTGTTGGTTCGATTCCCTGCTGGACAAATTTTTTTTTTTAATTTTTCAGCAATTAATTGGGTGCAAGCGACTTTTTAATAAAAAAAATATTAGGAACTATGATTATGAACAGATGTTTTGTCACATATTATCTTATTTATATTATATAAAAGTTATCGCTTTTTTATGTCTTTCAACACATCTTTCTCATATCTCTGTCTCTCACACTAGCTTCGTTATCTATCTATCTCCTCTCTCTTTTCAACCTGCTTCACATATACCAGGTTTTCCTGCACTTTATGTGCGTAGCATTTCCTTGTTTATTTGTTAATTCATCAGGCCAGTAAGTCGGAAGCCTGGTGTTTGAATTTGCCTAATCATGTCTTTCTGAGGTGACGCATATTACTGTCAGCTTGGACCGGAATTATGAGGAATGGGGACATCAATAGCAGGAAATAGTAGGGCGGTAATGTCAACAAAGATGGAAGCCTGTAAACAGTAAGTGTACGGAAACGCAAGTTAACAATTCTTTAACTCGCATGGGGACACAATTATTTTTATTGGGGATACCAATCTGGAAAATTATTCTTGATATTTAAACAGCTTCATACTTCAGCTATGTATAAACTACTCCTTTTATTCAGACCCAGCTTGGTATAAACTACTCTGTCTATTCAGACCCAGCTCGGTATAAACTACTCCGTTTATTCAGAGCCAGCTCGGTATAAACTCTCTCTTTTCAGAAATATTGAAGATATGGAAGGAATCAACATTGGGGGACGATGCATCAATAACATTAGATATGCAGATGATACAGTCTTGATTGCAGACAATGAACAGGACCTGCAAAATTTAGTAGATGAGGTTGTTGCACACAGTGAACAACTAGGGTTAGAATTAAATTGTAAAAAGACACAGATTATGGTCGTCACTAGGAAGAACGAAATACCACAATGTAATATACAAGTAAATGGGAATATTCTTCAGCGAATGAGTAGGTGCAATTGTCTCGGTGCGGTGGTGGCATCTGGTGGGAGATGCTTTGAAGAGATTGGTTCGTGGCAGGGGTGGCCTTGAATTGAATTGAATTGTGTCTATTAGTTACTATTTAATAGAGGAACGAGATGAGAAGATGAGATTCAATACCTATAATAAATCAACAACATGACCAACAACATGCCATGTAGATCAATATGAACAGCAACAAAATCTACATCAATATTTACCATCAAGAGATTGTAAGAAAATGTTGTAGTCAAATTTACGCCATACATAAACTATTAGAAAATAATTCGCGTTTGTGTCCCATATTTCACATGTCTCCACAGCGGAAGTTCGTACAATTTAGCGATATTTATAGCTAGACATGGCCGGTTTTTACTATTTTGACTCTTCTTGGCTCTTTTAGGGCGTGATTATTTGGTGAGTGAATAGTAATATTATGGAGCTCACAAATCTATATATATAAAACAGAATGTATGTCCGGATGTTATTGATGCATTCGCGAACGGTCCATCCGATTGAGATGAAATTTTCTACACGTCTTCTTTATCTTATCAGTCCCGTGCAGCCAACTGTCATAGTGTGTTAGTTTACAAACAGATATTTACGTAATAAATTTAATTTCGTAATTTACATTATGGCTTCATGGCTTAGAGGTTAGGACTTTTCTCCGTAATCTCGTATAAAGTCGTAGGATAACGTGATGACCGTGAGAATCAGCAGTGGTTTGAATCGCATCGGTAACTTACGGGGTATGTGAGCCGGCCGCTCAGAAATCAATGGCAAACTACTGAGCATAATATTGCCAAGAAATCAACATACAGCTGAAAGATGCTGATGTTGACAGCGATGTCCTGTAAAGGATATGCACACACAAAAAATTACATTATAATTTATATAGCGAGGGGACTTAACTTAAGAACAGTTATATCAAGGGACATAACTTTTAGTAGCATTGCTATATAATTACAATTAAAATAGGTGTTGCATATTTCTCTACAGTTATCTACAGGGATATGCGTTATAATATATAATGATAAAATTTTAAAGGCATTTTCAAAGTTTTCATAAAAATAATGATTTAAATAGTGAAAATTTTCTAACTCATCTTTTTATGTTTAAAGAAGTTATCTACAGTCAAGTAGGTGATTAAGCACAGTTTTAATTAAAAATAGATACGTTTGAGATACGTTAGAATTTTATTTCTGTACTAATTTGGGAGATAAACTTTTGAATTAATCGCAGGATTTGTTTTTTTCCCGTTCGCTTGGCCAGGAGAAGGTCAGTACACAATTTGCACTTGCATAATATGTGTATATGCTTTATTTTGTTTTTGTTTTTAAAAAAAGGTTGGCCGCGTGGGCGGTCAACATCGGGGTTTTCATTCAATGTTTTGGGTGTGAAAGAGAACACATGGTGTGTGGAAGGACATTTCCCTTCCCCCCATACTTTATGCATACTACTAGCCATACTATGTAAATATGTCATTTGATGTTTGATTGTGTGGAAGGACATTTTTTTTCAAACTTTATACATACTACTAGCCATACTATGTAAATATGTCATTTGATGTTTGAACGCCCTGTTAAACAGACCTACACAAACACCATACACGCAGCACGCCTGTTAAAATACTAGAAGGACATTGTTTGTGTGTGTGTGTGTGTGTGTGTTTTTATTCACATGGAAAAAGTCGGATGCGGATAAAGGTAAGGCCCTTCTTGCACGCTACATTGAACAGACTGACCAGAAAGACGAGCCCGCCAGACAGAGGACCACAACGACACTCTCTCAGTTGTGCGAGGGGATCGGGACAGACGAAGAATGGATAATCACAGCTGAGATAATGCGTGCGATGCTCAAGAAATCACCTAACACCGCCCCAGGCCCAGACGGCATCCGATATGGTGACCTACTGGTGATATCAGATGATGACATGGAAGAACTGGCCAGATAATTCAACACCAGTATCCAGAGGGGTCAGATCAAAGAAGAATGGCTACACAGCTACTTGCTGCCGCTGCCAAAACCCAACAAAGACCATTCCAAGATAAGCGGCTACAGAATCATTACGATGCAGAACACTGCTGGCAAGTTACTGGAGAAAATTGTAGCACACAGACTTGCTTGTGACTTGGAACAACTCAGCTGCTTCCCGCCCACACTTGGAGGATACAGACGTAACAAAGAGTCATGGCTGAATGCGGCGGTCTTTGCTCAAGATGTTTACGAAGGATTTCAGGTCAGAGAAGAGACATGTGCGGCCGCCATAGACTTAGAGGACGCATATAATAGAGTATCTTTCGAGCACTTGATGCAAACCCTCCTCAGACTGAAAGTGCACCCTCACCTTGTACGATGGATAGCTGCAGTTCTGCTCCAAAGGAAGGTGGTGCTAAGATGCGGGAGTTGGTCTTCTGAGCCGATAACGATATGTCCAGGATTGCCGCAGGGTTCACCACTGTCACCAGTACTATTCAACGTGTATACGGTGCCGATCACTGAACAACAGTTGGACGGGAGGGGTAGGACTCTGTCATTTGCTGACGACATTCTCGTGTATCGACAGGGTCGAGATAGACAGGCGGTTGCCAATGATATGCAGGGCGAACTAGATCGAATTTCCTCATGGTGTGCTGATGCCGATGCCCTTGTCAACCCTGCAAAGGCATCGGTTACATGGTTCTCCCTAAACAACCATATTGTGAACACAGACCTGCCGGCAGTAAGAATGGATGGGAGCATTTTGAGTAGAACCCAGTCAATGACATATCTTGGCGTGAGGCTTGATCGTAGCCTGTCCTTCAGAGATCATGTCGATTATGTCATAACGAAAGCTCGAAAAGGTTTGTCAGCAATGAGAGTCATGGCGACTGCCAATATCGAGCAAAGACTGCTAATACTTCTGTTCCAAGGACTGGTGCTTTCACGCATCGAGTATGCCCTGGCCATCCTCACTGTCAGCCCTACACAGATTGGAAGACTTGAAAAGGTACAAAACGAAGCCATGCGCATCATTTTGGGCTGCACGAGAGACACCAGCTGTGTAGCAATGAGATACCTCCTTGACTTCCCGACAATGGAACACAGGATCAAGATCTGGAGAGCTCGTGCATACTTAAAAATAAGTGCAGATGAGCAGCACCCTCTGCATGACGCTATATTCAGAGAAAAGGGTGACAGGCTAAAGAGAGGCAAATCATGGATGGGTCGGGCGGAAGATGTCGTCAGACAGGTCTGCAGTCTTACCAGTATCAACCCCGGCAAGGAATGGGTGCCGGTGCCTCCAGCTTTTAAGTGCACTTTCTCCTGCATTATCACACTCGACAGACGGTGCAGAGAGCAGAACCCTGCCGCTGTCAATGCAGAGGTCAACGCGCTCATCTATGAACACTCAGATAGCCCCGAAGTGCTCATCTATACAGATGGATCTGTTGTAAAGCAGCAGAGAAGTGCGTGGGCATTTACAGCCCGTTCAGCGGGCCGAACCGTTCAAGAATCCAGTGGTGCCCACTCTATGACCACGAGCAGCATGACGATGGAGGTGATGGCAGTTACACAGGCTTTCATATGGCTGGAATCACAGCATTATACCAACGTGTGTGTACTAAGTGATTCAATGAGCATGATTCAGAAGGTCGAAGCTGGATCTGTACGTAGACAGTGGACTGAGTCGCTGCGGAAGTCTGTTGTCCGTAAAGTCACCTTCATCTTCGTCCCGGGACATGCGGGAGTCGAGGGAAATGAACGAGCTGATAAACTGGCTGGCTCTGCACTCCCTGTAGATGGCCAGCCCATGGATCGTGCCGATGTTATTAACGTCCTCAAAGATATGGCGAGAACAAAGGACTTTGACGTCAGTGAATCCACATCGCTGTCCAGGATGAAAGACTTGGGAGTAAGAACTGGCACGGCCAGACGCGAGAGGTACATCGGGAAAACAAGGCGCCTCGTCAACCAACACAGAACTGGCACTATTAGCCACCGGACGCTGATGCATATGCTGGGGGGAGGATCTGAGCACCTATGGACATGTCCGGAGTGCAATGAAGATACCCCAACTGATAACTGATAACTGTTTTTGTATACAATTAACGTTTTTAGTGCAACAATAGTTGGCCGCGTGTGCGGTGTGAAAGAGAACACATGGTGCGTGGAAGGACATTCTTAAGTAAGGTGTTTTGTTTGTTATATGAATTTATTGAGACGCTCCCCGCCAGGGGCTGGACGAAGCCGGGCCGGGTCAGACAGACAGACAGACAGACAGACAGACAGACAGACAGTTGGGAACGGGAGCTTATATGACTACTTATATGAATTAAATGAGATGCGCCCCACCAGGGGCTAGGCGAAGCCGGGCCGGGTCAGACAGATAGACAGACAGACAGATAGACAGACAGACAGACAGATGACAGATAGTCGGGAACGGGAACGGAAGCTTATATAACTACTTATATGAATTAAATGAGATGTTCCCCACAAGGAGCTGGGCGAAGCCGGGCCGGGTCAGACAGACAGACAGACGGACGGACATATAGTCGGGAACGGGAACGGAAGCTTATATAACTACTTATATGAATTAAATTAGATGCTCCCCACCAGGAGCTGGGCGAAGCCGGGCCGGGTCAGACAGACAGACAGACAGACAGACAGATAGATAGATAGATAGATAGATCCCCGCCAGGAACTGGGCGAAGCCGGGCCGGGTCAGCTAGTATTACTATTACTATAAACATTAACCTTTAGCCTCAAAAGTTAGCTCAAAACACAAATTATGTAGCCAACTTTAGCCATTTCTCCCCTCTGGCACTTTTGTTGTTGTTGCTGTAAATAACAAATGGGAGTCGGCGGCCCTGTCGGGAGGTAAACAGGGAATCTCGGTAAAAACCATACAATTTTAAGTTATTTAATACATTATGAATGATTATGCCTCTCTGTGTTGGCTGGGCCCTGCGTGTTTGTTAACGGGGTATATTATAACACAATATATTATTAAATATATGATATGCCTGTCCACAGTTTATTGACTAAAAATGCTAACCCAGTGTGAACTATAGAAGTATTAGAAGTGACCATGGCTGGTTCAAGAAATTTAATTAGAAACCACTTTTTGTTTTTTACAGTGACAGCTGAAACCTTAAACACTATATTCTATATAATTTAGCATCTTAGTCAATTCAAAACAATGTTTTCCCGTGATGAATTTAAATAACAAAGACAAACAATAGATTGCACAGTTTATTGCCTGGCATATTTCGCTGCATCTCGTCAGGTACATACTGCTGAAATCACACAGCGTCAAGTGAATTAACTAGATAAATCCTTCAAACTGAAATATACACATGTTCGCACAGCAATGTCGATTGTCTATCATGGTAATTTTAAACTGACTAACATGTCTTTCTGCTTGCACAAGGACGGCTTACGAAGGTTGATTATTATAGCTTGAGCAAACTTTAACAATTGACTACTTTGTGTGTTGAACAACACATGCAAGGCACTGTCTCTTTCAACTACGTGACCACTCTCGAGCACATGTCTCGCGACCGATGAAGCAGGACTGTTCCGGTGTGTCGGCCTGCCTAGGCTACCATCTTCTGTGTGTAGTATCTTGTCCACCCAGTTCGGAATGTGTTCCGAAACCCTGCAATGTAACTGTCGCTCAGTTCTACCTATGTAGATGGCCTCGCATCTGCATGTAAATTGGTAAATACAATTTGATTTGACGTACAAAGCTACAGGTTCTTTTACTGCTGGGAAGACAGTGCCTTCCGTGTGTTGTTCAACACACAAAGTAATCAATTGTTAAAGTTTGCGGAAGCTATAATAATCAACCTTCGTAAGCCGTCCTTGTGCAAGCAGAAAGACATGTTAGTCAGTTTAAAATTACCGTGATAGACAATCGACATTGCTGTGCAAACGTGTATATTTCAGTTTGAAGGATTTATCTAGTTAATTCACTTTACCCTGTGTGATTTCTGCAGTATGTACCTGACGAGATGCAGCGAAATATGCTAGGCAATAAATCGTGCAATCTATTGTTTGTGTCTTTGTTATTCAAATTTTAGTCAATATTTAAGAATTAGAATTAATGGGAGAATTTGGAGTAGATATATTAACCAAAATGTTGAATGATATTTATAGCAGTGGATATATACCAAGTGATATGTTGAAATCTGTGTTTATAGCTATACCAAAAAGACCAGGAGCAATTGAATGCGAATGATTTTCGTACAATTAACCTCATAAATCATGTCACTATGCTTCTACACAGAATTATAATGAGAAGAACAAGGAAAAAAATAAAAATGGAAATTGGTGAAGAACAGTATGGATTTGTGGAAGGAAAAGGTACAAACAATGCAATATACACATTATGAAGACTATTAGAAAGATCAGTTGAGACAAAGAAAGACATATATTTGTGCTTTATAGATTATACTAAGGCATTTGATAAAGTAAAACACGATGAACTGATTAAAATGTTGGAAGATATTAACATTGATGGGAAAGATCTCAGAATAATAAAAACTATTTACTGGAACCAAACAGCAGCAATTAAAATGGGAAATAAAAAAGGAAATTATGAACACATAAAGTTGGGAGTAAGACAGGGATGTGTTTTGTCATCAGATCTATTCTCCCTCTATAGCGAAGTAATAATGAGAGAGATCAAAGAAAAGCCAGGAATAATATTTGGAGGTTATAATATAAATAATATACGCTATGCAGATGACACAGTATTGATAGCGGATAATGCAACAGATCTACAACAATTGTTGGACATTGCAGTAACAGAGTGCAAAGAAAGGACTCTCCTTGAGTATCAAGAAAACAGTAACAATGGTGGTATCAAAGAAACAGGTGACACCCAAATGTGAAATAGAGATAGAAGGGAAAATTCTTCTCCAAGTGAATAGTTTTAAATATCTAAGGACATTTATAACATCAGATGGAAGATGCACAACAGAGATC